>VXBO01011789.1:249148-266481 GCA_013400135.1 Rhinoptilus africanus | reverse complement strand
CCCCGGGGCGGGGGAGCCCGGCCCCCGCCGGCTCCGCCAAAAAACTGGGAGCTGGAGATGCTTTTTCCTCCTCCCTGGGAGGGCTGTTTTCAGGTGAGTGTAAAGAGCGAAGCAGTGAAGGGGGGAAAAAAAAAGCAGGTGCCACGAAATTTCCTGGGTGGGGAGTTTCGTGGGGAAAAGGTTAAGGAACGTCTGGGGAAAAAGTAGTTGAATCTTCTGGGTTTTGTACCACACGTGGCTNCTGCAAGCCAGTGCCGCATTGCACCCTATGTCTTCTGCACGTAGCACCAACTCTGGATGAATATATGCTCAGAATCAGGAAAACATCTACCAGATTCCTTCAGCTTCTACCATATTAAAATTGCAGGAGACTTTGAGCTTCACCTGCTCTTATAGGTCTAGTTTACAATGAGGGACTAAATTAACAAAAAGTGCTAGTGAATGCACGGCACCTAGATAAACTGAGTTGATCTGTGGTGTAGAGAATCACAAAACTGTGCTCTGGAAATGGGCAGGTTACTAACACCAAAATCAAAATAGGGTCCCTGTCCTACCACAGGGGCCCCAGAGCAAAAGGATGCACTGCATGGACATCAAAACCCATGACCCCCATAAAGAAGAACGGATGTTGCTGTACTAGTGATGCTGTGCTTCAAGGTTGTCCTTTCTTCATGACCAGGGAACCACAAGCATAACAGCCTTGCCAAGAAGAGCCCACCCATCCTCTCCTGGCCTGCCTGAGACCCTTGCCAAAACCTCCTCCAGGTGGGGTGGTTTTTTACACCCCCATTCACATGCATGGGAGGAGAGGGCACCGCAAGGAATGAGCAGCTCCACTCTCAGGAAAAAGCTTAGGCACAGTCTTGACAAGGCAAAACTTCCTGGAGGTTTCCTCCCACTCTGCTCCCTCCTGTGGTTTCTCCTGGAAGTGGGGGCAACCAGGACCATTATTTACTTAACACCAGATTGCTCAAAAAGAGGTCTGAGCTGGCTGTATAAAGAAAAGCAGGTTTCATTACCTATAGCGCTTCACATTTCAGAGGAGCTTGTATTGTTACGCAGTTTGAATTGTTTGACAATATAATTATTATTATTAGTCCATAATGTACACTAACAGGTCTGGTGGTGAAAGGCTGTATATTAATGCATGGTAACTATGTTTCTCTGGAGGGGGTTAAACAAAACTGTAACTAGGGTCAAAGCTATGCCTTTGCCTCCATCTGCTAGAAATCAGGCATACTCGCTTAAATTTTAGTTACAAATTAATCAAACAAAAATATGGCACATTTTGCACTGGGGGGGTAAATGCTAATTTTGCAGCTAACCAAGAAATACCTAATATGGGAACGCTCTAATGCTAAGGGTTACTGTAGTTAGCCTTTGAAAATACACCTGATAAGATCCTTGAATTGGAACCGAACACTATAAATCAGGAAAGAATGGCATAGCCCAGTGAACTAATTTTTACACCTTCCCTCTGAAGGTTCAGATAATTTCCTGGCAAAGGCTGTTAAACCAATATTTTTTTCTTAGTAAAGACTGACAAGTTTCTGGAGCTCTTCTATAGCTGCACTAGTTTCTGGGAAGGAGAGATAAGCCCTTTCCTATTTGCCAAACAATGATGGCAAACAAAGCGGTATTCTACAGGAAGCAAAAGGCTTTTTAAAAAATGTATTTTATTTGTTTGGCTCAAGGTAGTTGCCTGCTAGACCGAACAGGCAAATACATTTTGCTCACATTTCTCTGTAACCCATGTTCCAGTGCAAAGTACAGGCAGTAACGTACAGGTACAGAACTGGTTTCAGGTCTGTTTTTTCATAGGAAAAGATTTGTGTGGTAATAATGCTGGAGGTGCAGCACGCTAGTAAGAGCCTTGAAGGAATTCCTCATACCTNGAACCACCATGGGAGGTGTGCCTGCCCACGGCAGGGGGGTTGGAACTAGATGATCTTTAAGGTCCCTTCCAACCCGAACCATTCTATGGTTCTAGAAGAGCGGGTTTGTATCTGATGTAGGTCACTCCACAAGGCATGAGGAGGACAAGTGGATTACCTCCAGCCCCATGATACCTCCCGATACCCCGTCATTTTCTGTATATGCCTGCTTTCTGCGGTGTCCTCAGTCACTTGGCGGAGTCCAAGACAGCAGAAGCAGCTTAAGACATTGTTGTTTCTGCCTGCTTGTTACTGCAGCGCTGCTGGAAGTTGTCATCCCAGCCAGTCACCACCACAGATCCTCTGTGTTCTCCTGCCCAGGTCCAGGGTAGAGTCACCCCATCGACTGCAGCGGCTCATGGGAGCTGGTATGGACTGTAACTATTGCAGTGTCTTGCCTGTGGGGAAACAACTTCTGAACAAAAAGTGGGAAATGAAGAGCTACCAACAAAGCCTTTCCAAGCACTCATCTGCAAGCCAGTGCCGCATTGCACTCCGTGTCTTCTGGACGTAGCACCAACTCTGCATGGATATATGCTCAGAATCAGGAAAACATCTACCAGATTCCTTCAGCTTCTACTGTATTAAAATTGCAGGAGACTTTGAGCTTCACCTGCTCTTATAGGTCTAGTTTACAATGAGGGACTAAATTAACAAAAAGTGCTAGTGAATGCACGGCACCTAGATAAACTGAGTTGATCTGTGGTGTAGAGAATCACAAAACTGTGCTCTGGAAATGGGCAGGTTACTAACACCAAAATCAAAATAGGGTCCCTGTCCTGCCACAGAGCCTGGGCCATGGCCCCAGAGCAAAAGGATGCACTGCATGGACATCAAAACCCATGACCCCCATAAAGAAGGACGGATGTTGCTGTAGTAGTGATGCTGTGCTTCAAGCTTGTCCTTTCATGACCAGTGAACCACAAGCATAACAGCCTTGCCAAGAAGAGCCCACCCATCCTCTCCTGGCCTGCCTGAGACCCTCGCCAAAACCTCCTCCAGGTGGGGTGGTTTTTTACACCCCCATTCACATGCATGGGAGGAGAGGGCACCGCAAGGAATGAGCAGCTCCACTCTCAGGAAAAAGCTTAGGCACAGTCTTGACAAGGCAAAACTTCCTGGAGGTTTCCTCCCACTCTGCTCCCTCCTATGGTTTCTCCTGGAGGTGGGGGCAACCAGGACCATTATTTACTTAACACCAGATTGCTCAAAAAGAGGTCTGAGCTGGCTGTATAAAGAAAAGCAGGTTTCATTACCTATAGCGCTTCACATTTCAGAGGAGCTTGTATTGTTACGCAGTTTGAATTGTTTGACAATATAATTATTATTATTAGTCCATAATGTACACTAACAGGTCTGGTGGTGAAAGGCTGTATATTAATGCACGGTAACTATGTTTCTCTGGAGGGGGTTAAACAAAACTGTAACTAGGGTCAAAGCTATGCCTTTGCCTCCATCTGCTAGAAATCAGGCATACTCGCTTAAATTTTAGTTACAAATTAATCAAACAAAAATATGGCACATTTTGCACTGGGGGGGTAAATGCTAATTTTGCAGCTAACCAAGAAATACCTAATATGGGAACGCTCTAATGCTAAGGGTTACTGTAGTTAGCCTTTGAAAATACACCTGATAAGATCCTTGAATTGGAACCGAACACTATAAATCAGGAAAGAATGGCATAGCCCAGTGAACTAATTTTTACACCTTCCCTCTGAAGGTTCAGATAATTTCCTGGCAAAGGCTGTTAAACCAATATTTTTTTCTTAGTAAAGACTGACAAGTTTCTGGAGCTCTTCTATAGCTGCACTAGTTTCTGGGAAGGAGAGATAAGCCCTTTCCTATTTGCCAAACAATGATGGCAAACAAAGCGGTATTCTACAGGAAGCAAAAGGCTTTTTAAAAAATGTATTTTATTTGTTTGGCTCAAGGTAGTTGCCTGCTAGACCGAACAGGCAAATACATTTTGCTCACATTTCTCTGTAACCCATGTTCCAGTGCAAAGTACAGGCAGTAACATACAGGTACAGAACTGGTTTCAGGTCTGTTTTTTCATAGGAAAAGATTTGTGTGGTAATAATGCTGGAGGTGCAGCACGCTAGTAAGAGCCTTGAAGGAATTCCTCATACCTAGCCCCCTGCCAGGGAAGAAGCTGAAAAAATGACCATCTCTTGGGAGATGCAACAATGGGTGGTAGTGACTGCAATGTGCCATCCCTTCTGCTGGTCTATCAAAAGCAGATAAAACAAGATGCTTCCTGAAAAGAAGCGGTACCCTTCACCAAACTAGTGAAACTCACCCAGAAATGGGCAGGAGGTGGAAGATGTAGATGTTGGCTAGAGCATGTGAGTCCAAGAGATGTCCAGTTAGACAGACTCTTGAAGCATCTCTGTCAAAATACTGGTGAAACTTTATTTTTAGCAACATGCTTTTGTTTAGGCCAATACAAACCTTCATGCCTCCTAATCTGTTCAATATCCTGCTGAACGTACCTATCACTTCCCTACATTTGGCAGGTTGCACACATGCAGCCCGGTTCTTCTGCTCCAGCAGAGCTGGAACTCGTGTTTCTTTGGACTGTGCCTTATGTCTTGGGTGGCCACGACATAACTTTGCCATTGAGGACCACCCTGTGCCATGGCTGCTCAACAAGCTGTGCTCTAAAATGCACCTTAGCACTGCAACGACCAGAGGGAAAATGGATGCACTAGCGATGATTGCCTCATTACCTGGTGATGTCAAAGGAATCTTCTCTCCTGGTGAGCTCTCATGTGAGCGAGGACAACCCCAGTAGACAAATTTGACAAATTTGAGTTTCTCCAGATCAGAGTTCTGCTGATGCCAAGCTATTTTGGAGATGTATTACCACTACTGTGGCTGTCACCACCTCCTCTTTGCTGGGATGTGAGTTCTCAGCTTCTTCTCAGTCTGCCAAAGTCCCATTTTCCCAGTCCAACTGTATCGATTCCCCTCCTGATGATGAATGGAGAATTGCCATCAAGAACCCATGAGAGAAGAAAGGGAAGGGGCACAGGGCTCATGTGTTTCTGCAGGTGGGGAGGCGATCAGTGGAGAGAGGAAGGAAAAACCAACTACGCTAGGCCAGACCCCATTTTATTCACATCCTACCAAGGGAGAGAGCTAGTGCCCTGCCAGCCACACAGAGGAGGGCAAGCCAAGCTGGAATCGGACCAAAGCCGCATAAGGAAAGCAGGGTAAGGCAGAGAGCGAGTGCTCATGCAAACCTGCCCCCATTCCTGCATTCTCAATGTGACTACAGGGAAATAGTCAGGCTTTCTTTTCTGCCTGTTTTCAAGGGGCACAATATTTGAGAATAAATATTTGCTGTCAGCCAAGTGTTTGGGTTCCACAAAGAAGGTAGAAGTGTTTGTTCCTCAGCCATCACCTGGGTCCTCATTTTCTTTCAGCAGCGTAGGTGCAGAGCCTGTCCTGGAGACCAGCCAAAGCAGCCATTACCACCCTTTTCATGGCATGCTTCCCCATGGAAAAATATCAGGCTCCGTTGCTGTTCGCTGTGGCATGTTAGCAAAGGGCTCATCTTCTGTCCTGAGCGATTTAGTGGATTTGGTGACTGATTTTGTAACAGGAGCTTCCGGAAAGAAATCCAAGTGCAGTGATCTGTCTCTCCATGGTCTGTCAATCAACCTGGATATATGGTTTTTAACTCTGTTCCCAGTTGCCTTGAGGCCTTATCCTGTTAGGCTCTGTTTAAACACGTAGGAGGTATTGCCCCTGTCGTGAGGAGCTCCCTAAATAACCTGACATAGTGATGTTAGGCAAGGCGTGAGACGACCACCAAGGATAGGTAACTGTTCTCTTTGGTTTTCTGCTTGTATTTTAATTTCCCACAAACTGTCCTCCTTGCTGTCTGTTCCCCTCTGTACTAGACTCAGCCAGTACCTGCTGCCTTATGAGATGATCAAAAATACATTCGTTGTAACGTATGTGCGTATGGGAGAAGGGTCACTGAGGACAATTGAGTGTTATTAAGCTTGGAAAAATATTGGCAGTATCAAAAAGCTTTTCCTGTCCTGTGCATCCATCCCTTGCTCCTATGGGGGAAAACTTGGTGGTTTGAGAGCATAAGTGAGGTCATGGCACCTCTTGAATCTGCAAATCTTCCTTGTTCTTACTGCCTCCTTTATTGCATCTCCTCTGGAGAAGGGGATGTATTCTTTCTTCAAACTGCAGGTGACAACTGCTCAACAGAAGACACACGGAAGAAGGGATGCTCTATCAGCACAGAAAGGCCTGGAACTGAGATTTTTGTCCCCCAGCATGGTGCAGGAACTTCTGTCTATTTTGGGGGGATGTGGCTTTCCCTCCACAATCCTATACTATATTATACTTTGAACTATACTTTTGGTGAAGGCAGGTGAGAGGTGTGTAGAATTTACTTAATTACTACCTTACCCTCCTCTGAAGTGTGGAGCAAGCTTCATTTGTAATGCGTTCACTCCTGTAACAACTGGAAAAAAAAAAAAAAGAAGAGAGCTATCTTAACAAATGGCATAAAGACTCTTAAATACAGGTTGCTCTCCTAATTGTATGGTGATACAAACTTGTCTCTCTCTAATAGATAAGCCCATAAGTCTTTGGACTAATGGATTAACTTTACATTTATGAAAGATAGGGCTTGATCCAGAGCATCTTTCATTGATACAATGGAGAGGATAAATATAAAAAGAAAGGAGAGGCGTTATTCCTATACTGGACTGTTTTCACTTCTTGACTTTCTTGAGTCACAGTAATATATTGATTGGGCAGGAAAAGATTTTAAAAACACAACAAATTATAGGGAGCTTGCTTTTGTGCTTTATAAGACAAAGTGGAGAGTCCCACTGCATTCCCTTGTTTTGGGCAAAGAAAGCACCCACAATTTTTTTTTCTGCAGGAACCTGCCCACTAGTAAGGTCAGCAGTGTGAACAGGAGCAGTGCCCAGGGTTAGGTACTTAGTGCTCAGGATCAAAAGAAAGTCAGATGCAATGTGACAGATGTATCAAAAGATTTCCCGTGTGCCACGCATCCTCTCCTTGCCCCAAAAAGGAAATCATGGTGATTTGGGAGCACAAATACAATCAGGACATCTCTTGAATCTACGACTCTTCCTCTCATTCCCACTTATTGATTATCGTACCTACATATTCCTTTTCTCGGACTGTGAGGGACAGAATTACCCCCTAGCACCCAGCACCAGGTACTGATTAGGTATCGCCTGGGATCTTGCAGAGATTTGGGCTTCTTGCATTTAGTGCTGTTAGTGCCTTTCAAAACTTACTCCTAAAACATTGTTGGAATAACAAAGAAATTTGATGTGTTTGTGTAGGAGCTTTTTGATTTAACTTTAAAGTAATTTGAAGTGATCAGTGGAGGCACTTTCAGCTCCATGGTCTGGATATAAGCTGGATTTAAATTAATATGTATAGTAGACAATGTTTTCCAGGCTTTCTATAGTAGAAGATAAATTCTCTTGACCTGTGCAACTTCTAAATGCAAAGGATAAAATTCTCTAATGTGCTCCTGGGAGGCAGATACTCCATCCCATGAAAGCTATGAGATTTTCAAACTATTCTAGGAAGGTGGTGTTTGAAAATGCTTTTATGGTGAAGTTCATTCAGCATGTTAAAAGAAGGAGGACGACATAGTTCACTATAAAAGCATCTGGACATCTATTTCACAAACCCTGTGTTTCTAGTGAAATGCACTGCTTCTATATAATTTTTCCTGTGTGTTGTGAGAAGACTTATCTGCTCCTTTAGAAGCTGAAGGGTGGATAAATCCGAGGAAAAAAGCTCATTCAAATAAGCTAATCTCACTGGGGCACTCTCCAGCCCTGTGTTTGCAATCTGTGCTCCAACCAGTGACAAAACATAGACAGATCCAACACAGGCAGTCGCATGTACCAGATGCTGAGCACGAATCTCATTCTCTCCAGTGACAAGGCAGAAGAGATGGTGGTAAATGCTTCTTCAGCGCTACAGCTCCAGCTAACTCTTCCTGAGGGAGGGCGTATGGTTCCTTGCTGAGTTGGAGATGTAGGTAACACTCCTCGCTGAGGGGAAAGCCCATCACACCGCAGTCACAGACTGCACCCTCAGCAAGACATGGGATGCCCGGCAATGAGCCTAGACATTTTGCATGAGTAGTTGGTACTTCTGGAGCTGTGCGAGGAGCTTGTTTAGACCCACAGGGTTCTGACAGACTCAGGTGGAAAGGGCTAGAAGTAGAAGATACTTGGCCAGATTGTTACAGGACCCTGGCTAATCGGTTTGGAAGTGGTGAGTCACCCACTAAACTCATAATTATGGATACTTGCTGGGGGTAGTCATTGCTTCAGTTCACTTACAACTGTCAAAAGAAGAGCAGAGTTCCCAAAATAACTGTAGGTTTTCAGTGAGCTGCAATGGGGCTGCTCAGGGCACACAGGAGCCCGTTATCTGCTTACCTCTGGAGGGTGCCAGCAGGAAAGGACCTCACTCAGATGCTGCACAGGAGTTGGCAGAGGGTTGAGAGAAGTCTATGGACACTTACCCATCAGCAGCTTCCAAGTGCCAAAAAATAATACCTGAGACACTGCTTCTTTGCATGCTGGTAGTCTTCTACCGTCTAATTCTTTGGGGCACGATGATCAGCTTGAATTGCAGACATCCAGCTGAAGGTTTTAGGATGCCCTGAGCAGATGTGTGGTGCTAGCAGAATATAACTCAATGATCCTGCCCAACCTATACTAGGAAAAGGCGAAGGTCATGCTGCCTTTATAGACCAGTGCCAGCAGGCTGTGGATGCACCTCATGAATTTAGACTACATCCATAAGAACTGAGGAAACAGTGTGGTTCCCACAAGACTGGGCTATGAGGATAAGGTGACTTAGCATAAATACCACTTTTGTACTTTGTAAATTAATTTAGGAGGTATATGAAATGTTGGGAGAGGGTCAGAATTTATTACTGCTGAGTAAAGTCACCTTAGTCCCAGTTGCTAGAATTAAATGTGAGCCAGTAATACAGTGATTGATCTAAGAGACTGTGTCTCACACACAGGCATTTACTGAGGCATGGCCCAGCTGCCAGAAGATAAACCACAGGCAAATGGGCAAAAGCAATGCAGAACCTAATCCATTTGAGACCTGGGATAGTAGAGTGCCATGGCCCATGGGGCAGTGACAGTAGGTCACCCTTCTCTCCCATTGGGAAGCTGGGGTTCCTGGGAACCTCCCATCTCACACAGTCCCCTCCGAGACAGGGCAGAACAGCCCCTAGTGTGAGTTTCCAGCTGGCTGTCAGAACAAGGCAGAAAGGTGGTGGCATGGGCAGGGCAAGGCTTGTATCCTCTTTAGATATCCCAAGGGATGAGTCGCTTTGGCTGCCAGAGAGGAGAGGCAAAGGCTGCAGGAGCCTGTTCTCTGCTTCTGGGCTTCCATCTCTCAGTTCTCCTCACCTCCAGATCTGTGCTACTGACCTGATTTTCCAGCTCCAGCTTGCACTTTGTCCAGTCCACTCTGGCATGTTGTCTTGTCTCCTTTTCCTCCTGCTATATAGGTTTAGTAAATGGTGCACTGTTAGCAACTCCTGCTGAAAAGTTAATTCCACTTCCAGCTTGGTGGCTGCGGAAAGCAACAAGACATTATACAATTAGATTTTCTAGAGAACCCAGGCGGCACAACGCTCTGGGTCACAGGAAGGCAAACGCCAACACTTCTGTCTCATAGTGCTTTAACACTTTGCCTTTGCCTCCTCTACCCTTGTGGCTTCAGACATCAATGATATACCTGTTTATTATATATTATTGATGTGCAGTGTCATCTGTGATATTGCATTACTGCTTGTATACTTTAGATGCACACTTTTCCCGTGTGAACTCCCAAAGGGAGTCAGGAGAGGGAAAGGGGCAGATTTCAGAGTGGAGGCACTGCCTCCTTCACCTGAAATATAAACTACCTGGACAGAAAAAAATACATTTCTTCCTTTCACTATCTTTTCAGCACTAGTCTAAAGATGGGATACTCATAGGGAAACCCACACAGCAAGTGACACCATATGTGATGCTGAAACATACTGTTAGCTGCTAATAAGTGTGTCTAATATGGGTGGAAGCTGATGGGTCCACTAGCAGGATTCTAGGCGTGTGATGTAAAAGAAATGATTAAGCCTTTTATGGGCTAAATGAGCTAACACAATGGAGGCCACCTGCCAAAGTACTGGCCATATGAAATGCCGGTGCAAAAATTATCTCAGAGGAAAGAAGGGAGAGTTTCCCAGGAATTTGAATACAAACACAGGACTGAGATGTCAAGTGGTGTCAGAAGTAGAAAGCAGTGAGGACACATGGCCTGAGCGGAAGCTAAAAGATAGAAGCAAACTCTAGTTTTGTGTAGACAACTGGATGGGATGGATGGACTGTAACTGTGCAGAATAAAGTGTTCTGCTGCTTTTTTTTTCCCCTGTTTTATTGCAGAAAAGGGTCTTTAAGTGCATTGGAAGTAAACTGGAATGCACCGAAGAAATACCTAGCACATAGCTTCATTTTCTACTTCTGAATGAAACAAGCTGTGATTCCTGTGCTTTTGACTCATTGCTTAAATCATGCAGGTGATTTCTAAGGGAGATCCAGATGCCCGGGAGAAAAACCCATCAAGTAAAGATATAATTGAGTGGAAGAAACTCTTATGTCAGGTAGTAGAAGTACTTGCAAAATTCAAATATTGACTAATATATTTGAAATTGAAACTGAAACTGAACTTGGCAAAAGCAATGAAAGTAACAGCCTGAAGTATCCCAAGAAGTCATGAAGGGCAGCCTTTCATACAATAGAAGAGCTCTGACGCAAAGACTTTGTTGGGTACAAGAAGTCAGAGCAGAGCTCAACTTGTTTGTATTGAACTTGCTCTCCCAAGTTCAAATGTCGAAGCGGACTGGCAATTGGTAGGGACAAAGGAGATTTTTTGAGGAAATTTATGACAGGCAATCTTTGGTGAGTCTAGAGTTTGCTAACAATGATGATCTTTAGCAGGATTTACAGAACTGACAAATCAGACTCAGAAAGAAATTAAAAGGATGACATAGGAGAAAGAATTGGGAAGTGAACCACCTGGAGAATGTGGATGAAATGGGGCATTGCTATATTTTCCTAGCTTTTTTTTTTTCATCCATGGAAAGCAGGAGGAGAAAGGTCAGATGGTCCTACCTCACAGGATACAAACCAACACTTCCTCTAAAGAGAAAATCCAAAGCTAATTTCTCTGAAACCATACAAACCTCTGTTTTGTCCCAGAGGAATGGCTGGGAAGGTAGGGCAGAGAGGCATTTCCCATATCCAACTGAAATGGTCCAGCTCTGCTGATGCTGCAGAGTTCACCCAAGGAGGAATTAGCTAAAACTAACACAGCTGCCTCATGGGCAGTTTGGAAGCAGTCATCCATCAGCGTGGGCTGAAATACAGCTAAGAATAAATAAAACCATGACACCTTCAAATATCAACAAGGAATTTTAGGATGGTTGCTCGCCTTGACTTGAAACTTGCAAAATTAGATCAAGAATAGAAAGCCAAGGATCTTCTCATAAATTTGGAGTGTGGATTTTTTTGCTGCAGCAGTCACTTACTGGAAAGGAAAATACCTCCTGCGAGGAAGATGGTATTCATCCACCTTGTAAGTACAGCTCTCTGACTAATGAGTGTAATGAAAAGGGAGAGGGGACACTAATCCTGGTTCGTCTACTTTATGAATGACTGAAAACAAAATGTTTGTTTGCAATATGAAACAAGAAAATGGATTTTTCAGCAATGCAATCTTTATTGGTAACCTTCCTCCCCCCTTGAAGCTCTTTTAAGAGAGCTATGAGAGAGCACAGGGAAGGCTCTCTTAGACACCATTCAGGTTACTATTGCAAGAGACTTCATTTTCGGTTGGCAGCCTAACATCACCCAAACTTTGCCCTCAGCCTCACCCACAAGCCAATTTGTTTCAACGACCACCGCGTTTAAGGAAAGGTTTTGAGATGGCTGGCTGGAAATCAAGGTAGCAGGAACATTTGTGCTTTTGTTGTTGTGTTGGGTACCACTGACACCCCACCCTCGGAGCACAAACCTTCACCACCACCACCATCTTCATCGCCAGCTTTTGAAAATAACTCTCCAAATTGACTTCAGGCACTTTGAAAAACCAGTAGTTTTTTTGTCTATAAGTTACAAGTATGTTTCTGGGTTTTGTCAACAGAATACATAATATTAAAAACTGGGTTCAAGTTAAGGCAATTCAGCATCTGTACGTCTTTGTAGATACCTCTGAGAGAAGTGTTTTGTCCTGAGCACCATTGACGTAGCAATTATGCATGTATTCATACAGCTATTAGAAACTAAAACAGAAAATATCAAAGCACCAAAAATAGTGATGGAAGATGCCAATGAGTTAATAGTCAGGGACACAGCTCCTGGACAAGTGTGACCACAAGTAAATCTTAGATTCGTTGTTTTCTTCCATACCTTCTGAGATGGTGGTTTGCCCTGCGCAGCAGAACAGATCTTGGCCTTTCTTTTGCGCTTACTAGAGGATTTGCAGGGCAGGAAAAGAGGATTACAATTCCTCTCAGCAGAAAGTAATCCTTTTAAGTTAGGTACGTCAGCATTCATTGAGAAGTGTGGGAAAGTGCGTGCTACTTAAAATGTTTGACAGGTCTCAGAGAAACGTGGTGGCAGGGAGATGGGAGCGAAGCCCCCAGCCATGATTACAATGGCCCTCAAATTAGTGACTGTTGGAGGGAGTAGTGAAAACAGAGCTCAGGACTGAAGATTGATTTTAACGTTTATCCAGCTTGGTAAATACACAGCATTAGAGTCCAGAATTATAACCTAGGGTGCTATTTGTTCATTTGAAACTAACAGCAAACAAATTTTGCATTTACAAGGCCACTGCAGAGAGAGAGTGGTCCCATTCTGTAATTTTACTCTGCATTGGTATGTTAGCGATGTGGTCCCCATAAACCGATGGATCTGCTGTACATGATACATATTCTGAGCAGCTCATAATTCCTTCAGTACACATTTGTTCTGTTCAGAAAATTATAGTCTGACTGTAATGGTCCCACCAAGCCCCAGACAGAATTCATTGTCATGACTTTCATTGTGTGGTTTTGGAGTCCGAAGACCTGGGCTGAAACATTATGAGCAATGCTCTCATGGGATGACGAGCAAGGTCAGAAACTATTCTGGACCCAGTCGTTGCAAAATAATTCAGGCTTAATATACAAGGCTGAAGTTGAAGAGTACTCGGAATCCAGCTGAACCTCATATGAGCAGCTGATGAGATCCTACTGACAAGGCAGTAACACAAAAGCTATTGGGGGTTAGAAAAACAAACTTTGAAGTAATATGAAAAGAGGCAAAGAAAGCAAGCAGGAGTTCAGCGATGCACAATCCACACTGAGAAGGATTTGAGGTACAGCTGCAGAGAAATTAAACTAACGCAATTTAAGAAGAAACCTGCTTCTAATAGAGCAACATGAAGAGCAATAGCTGACACGAAGTGCTTGAAAATGCTGGGAAGGAGAATGATTGTGAAAGTACAAAATGAAGTGGAAAGTTAACAGAAAAAAGAGAAACAAAGCAACAAATTGCATAAAATAGCACAAGATATTATCAGGCAATTCACAATGTATTTCTAACAGCATAATAGCTGGACATCTCTATCATAACGGAATGCAATTTTATTCACTCTAATTTAGCACAGGACAGTCAACACAGTCATTTCAACTCTGTTGTTTGCAATCCAAGATAGCATCTTGACAGCTTTTAACAAACGAAGTGCTTCATAACGTAGACTGTTGGGCGCAAGTGGAAGAACCAAACCCAGGGTCAGCAGAGGAATACATAAAATACATGTCTTTCAGGAACGTATCGCACAGGAGATCTTTATTCTTTCGTATTTTAAGAAATCTGCATTTCAATTTTGCTGATATTATACATAGTTCCCTCATTTTGTCTTCTACTGAATTCCCTCCTCCCCACCTCATCCCCAAAGCTTCTTGTTTCTGCAGCCTGAATGACAACCGCAGGTGCCTCTATAGCGGATATTGCAATGCAAACCAGTATTTAAATGCCCTGCTTTGGCTAAACGGTTCTTTGTTTGCATGTAACTACTTTCCTCACATTCCTGTCCAACAAACACTCTGCATATGTCTGGAATATAAAGGCTTGGAAGTATTTAAACGGGTAGTCCACCATGTGTTACACCGAGGATCAGATAACATGGTACACGGAGAAGCTCTTCTTCCACATTTTAGGGTGGCTGTTCAGAGAAGGGCAGAAGATGACCCTTTCTCATCTGTCCTTCGCATTCCTACAAAAACATTAGTCTTCTCTGACTTTTATTTTAAGTCAATATTTACAGTACAGTATTTAAAATACCCTGTCAGGCCTGGGAACTCATCATAGTAAGCAGACTGCACAATGCATTTTGGAGATCTCCCCTAAATTAAAATATACATACAACATTTAATTTGATGGCATCCAGAAAGTTTTAAAATAATCAAAACAATCTGAATTTATTTTTAGCATGGCAATTCACTAATGGAGTTTGACGGCAAGCTACAGAGGAACACAGTTGGTTCATCTGATTTGTTTTTATCAATGCAAAAACCATAAAGACAGTTATCATGGTTTTATTTCAGCCAGATTATGTGGGCAAGTGAATTTCTTGCTGTCCTGGTCCGACTGTCCAGACTAGAGGGCTTGTGGAAGCTCACCCACATGCTTCTAGACAAAAACCTGGGTGTGGAACACGCCCCCAGATCTTGTCCTGGCATCCCCCCGTTCAGACATAGCCATCGAGTGTTCTCCTGTTTTCTCAAATGCCAGAGAGAACAGTAAAGACACACATTTATTTTATGGCACTGCAAAGAGTGAAGGTACTTCACTGCTGATCCGAGAGGGCTCTTTACCGGTGAGCCACCTGTAGGGGCCATCCTGCTGAGCCCCACGATGAGCAGTTGGCAACAGCCCCAGGAGAAGACACAAGCGCCTGCAATACTGCCAAGAGGGGGGAACAGTTCTCAGGCCCACCAAGGGAGAAATGTTCAGGCGCAAGACTGGGAAAAAGGAAGGGAACTTTACAAATTGTGCCCTCATCACAAGACTTAACTTAATTTCAACCATATTGGAAAGTGCACCATTCTGATATCAAAGCTGCAGCAGGAAAATACCATCTCAACAGGTTTCTGCCTGACACATTTGTCCTGGTTTGAGTGACATAGGGTTAATTTATCTTTCAATAATTTTACTGTTCACTAAGATCTCTTCTAATGCTAGGGGAAACTGTGCTTTTAGAAGACTCTAGTGTCTGGATTTGTGAAAAAATTTACTTTATAGCCAGCTATGGTATGTGAGTTTCAAGGTCTCAGTGTTTTTGAGCTTGCCAGCTGTGGGGATGAGGAGGAGCAAGGCCTGGGCACTTCACCCAAGCTGGCCAACAGAATTATTTCATACCATGAACGTCACAATAAATATAAATTAGAAATTTTGCTGAGGAGTTTCTCTCTTCTGTGATGGCTGTGATCCAGGGAACTTCTTGCCCCAGTGCCGGACCCCTGAGCCCTTCCCTTCCTCCCAAAGCTGCAGCACTCACAGTGTCCAAAATTTGCTGTCCATGGCTGGGAGTGCACAGCTTCCTGCTGATGGAACGGGATGAGTGTAGTCCTTGTGTATTTTATATTGGTATCAGGATCAATGCTGGTTCTTTAGTATTATTAATATTAATGATTTAGTCTTATTCCACTAAATCTGTTTACATTGCAACCCTTGTGTTTCCTTATTTTTCCTGATTCCCCTTCCCAGGTGGGGAGGGGTCATCAGATGACAGAATGTCTAAATGACAATAAATTGTTGTGGGTTCATCAAACCGTGACACTGTTTTACATTGCATTGGACAAGTGAAGATTCACGGTGCCAGTGGGACCATGCATGGACCTCCGCTCCACCTGATCATCCATCTTTGGGAACACATCTCTGCCCAAAGGGCTGCTTTTCTCACGGAATTACTGGGTAATCATAAGGTAACCACCACACCCCCCTGATTAATAAAGGGACACATATGATGTTGTAAGTTTTTAATAAAAATTAAACCTCTTAGTTGAGGAATACAGGTTATTCAGAGGAAAGCAGAAAAATGGTTTCCATGCCTTTGTGTGCCATTTATCTTCCTGCTAGCTGAATGCAGGAAGAATGTAATAAAATAGAAAATTGTTTGGAGGAAAAATGCTTTAAAAATCATTATATTCCCATTTCGCCAATTAAATTTCTCTGATTTGACTTACTTTACACCGTTTGTGGTATTTTGAAATTTGAACTCTTGACTTGCTGTTGAAAGAAAACAGCTCTGCAGTTACACTTCTGCAGTGAAGGAGAGTTGCCTTGGGAAGCTGGAGAATGCTACATCATCTCCATTCCCCTGTTTTTAAAGTTTTTCAAATGGCTTACACTTAACACTTGTGCCACGTAAATAAAAAATTTAAACTATTCAGAGGCTGAAAGCGTGTTCTCCCAGCACCAACACAGGCTGGGCGGAGGATGGATTGCGAGCAGCCCTGAGGAGAAGGACTTGGAGGTGTAGGTGGATGAGAAGCCCAACATGAGCTGGCAATGTGCGCTCACAGACAAGAAAGCCAACTGCATCCTGGGCTGCACCAAAAGCAGCGTGGCCAGCAGGTCCAGGGAGGTGATTCTCCCACTTTAGTCCACTCTGGTGAGATCCCACCTGGAGTACTGCCTCCAGCTCTGGAGCCCTCCGCACAGGAAAGACATGGAGCTGTTGTGGCGGGTCCAGAAGAGAGCCATGAAGATGATCCGAGGGCTGGAGCACCTCTGCTGTGAGGACAGGCTGAGAGGGATGGGGTTGTACAGCCTGGAGAAGAGAAGCTTCAGGGGAGACCTTATTGCTGCCTTTCAGCACCTAGAGGGGGTAAAGATGGGGAGGGGCTCTTTATCAGGGAGTGTAGCGATAGGACAGGGGGTAATGGTTTTACACTGACAGAGGGTAGATTTGGATTAGTTATTAGGAAGAAATTCTTTCCTGTGAGGGTGGTGAGGGGCTGGAACAGGTTGCCCAGAGCAGCTGTGGATGCCCCATCCCTGGAAGCGTTCAAGACCAGGCTGGATGGGGCTGTGAGCAGCCTGATCTGGTGGGAGGTGTCCCTGCCCATGGCGGGGGCTTGGAAATAGATGGTCTTTAAGGTCCCTTCCAATTATAACCATTCTATGACTGTAGAAGACCCTTCTCTCGGACCAGCGGTGCGTACGGAAGAACCGACGACGGCAGATGCCCGCGGGGGGAGCACCCTCTTCACCCCCTTCCCGAACACCATCAGCTCCTCAGACCAACCCGTCCTCC
>VXBO01011789.1:220859-249073 GCA_013400135.1 Rhinoptilus africanus | reverse complement strand
GTGGGGAAACTCCGTCGGGGGCGGCGGGTCCCTGAAGGAAAAGGCCGGTGCTCGTTAATCAGCCTCTGTAAAGATGGGGGTGTGTGTGTCACTTTTGGAAATAGCTACTTTGGAGGGGGTTTTTTGTGTGTGTAATTCCATCTTTTTGTTGTTTTTTTGTTGAAGCGCCGCGGTGCCACAATTATTTGAGTCGCCTGCACGCGTGTGAGTATCTAGAAGGGCTTGGAGGCTTAGGGATGAACGCAAGCGCGCTTTGGTCCATGCGTCCAGCCAAGCCCGGCGGGAGCACTTGGATGCGTCCGGCTGTTTGTGTGGTTCGGGTCTTGAGAGGCGGTGTGGTGAGTCTCCCAGGTGGTGGGAGGGAGGAAAAAGTTATCATCTCGCCACCAGGAGGGTGGTGAGGAGCTGGAAGAGGTTGCCCAGAGAAGCTGTGGATGCCCCATCCCTGGCAGTGTTCAAGGCCAGGCTGGATGGGGCTGTGAGCAGCCTGGTTTAGTGGGAGATGTCCCTGCCCATGGCAGAGGGGTCAGAACTAGATGATCTTGTGTCTTCCAACACAAACTATTCTGTGATGCCAGTCAGCTCTTGCTGATGGAAGGTTAGGGAGTTACATGGGTTTCTGTGGAACAGGAGGGTTGTAGAAATACTGACATGTTCATTAGGACCTCTGTCCTTTCAGGGACTTTGTATGGCCTCAGGCTTTTTTGGGCTCCTCACTACAAGAAGGACATTGAGGTGTCCAGAGAAGGGCTACGAAGCTGGTGAGGGGTCTGGAGGANAGTTTTGGAGAAACCTGTTTGACACAGGACGATAGAAGCAAATGGCACTTACTTCTCATCTCTGGTGCTATAAGGAGAGGCTCTTACTGTCTGCCAGTCACCCTTCTACTGCACAGCTACAAGGGTGGATTTACATCATGTTTCTTTTAAGGCTCAGCAAAGGGGAGAAGGACACGCTCTGTCTCATGAGAGCTTGTTTTTGGCTGAGCAAGGCCTTCTGCTGGCTCTTGCTCCTCTTTGCGACACGCTGGTGAGCAGTGGGTTCAGCCAGGAGGATGTGGCAGGCAAGGTTTCCTTGTCTCTGAAGTCAGGGATTGTCTTCTGCCTGGTAAATTAGCTTGTTGTCTTGGTTTGAGATGAAACAGAACCAATTTTATTTTTAGAGTGCATCTGTCATTTGTTTGGTGGCCAGCCCAGCCTAAACCGTGGCACTTGTGGGTACATGTCCCCATTGGAAGCAGTTGCCAAGGAAGTCAGCAGTACAAGATTGTTTTGAATCGCAAGATCCATGGTTCTGTTTCCCATCCTAGGGTCTTATTTAAGAGGTCCTTGCACAGCAGTTTCAGTACATGGAGCTTGTTGCAGGGGTGCAGGCTGAGAAAGCCTAGACGGTGGCATTCCAGATGTGAAGAGCGGATGCGTTGCTTGCCTGTGGCATGGTACACGAGTGTTTTCCTTGGAACCTGGGGCTCAGAAAGCAATTAGGCACCATCAGTGATGAAAGGGATGCTCTTGAATTATGCAGAGTTAATTCAGAAATAGCTTCAACTACTGTTTGGAGCAGCGAAAGATTAGATATTATAAAAGAAGAGAGGGTGGTAGTTGACAGAGTGTTTGGAGTGCATTCATATGCTGTCACTCATGTTATTATCAGGGCTTTTTAAAAGGTGGGGGATCATTTCCAGGTAGATGTTGCCAATGGAAGGTAACATTTTAAATGGCTTGCCATGTTATTATGGTAGTTGGGCATTCTTTGTTTTAGGATTAAGCAGCTTGATGGGGTTTATCTTATTTAATTATAAGTCTAAATAAAGCAATGTAGAAACCATACTCTGCTGTTCTGAAAATAGCTGAATTTACTGAAATTCCATGGAATAGTTTAATTTAGCAGTAGGTTTATTGGGGTGAAAATTATCCTAACTTTTTGTGGGGGCAGAGGGAACCACCCTGAAAGTGCCAGGAGTTGTTGTTGTGACAGATTCACAGCCTCAGGCATCAGCTATCTTCACCTTTGTTGGAATCAAAGTATCCCTGCAAAGACTGTAAAACTGCGTGATGACTGCTCATTTTAGCACTTGTTCGTTCTTTCCTCATAACACCTCGTTTGCCTTTCACTCTGCTGCCGTTTGTGCCAGGAATATATCTCGCTGTCCAGAAGCTTTCAGGTTTTTGTGTTCTGATGTTGTTGAGAAATTGCTGAGATCACCTGGGATCTTCCTTGCCTTCCTAGATTTCGTTGTTGGCCTTGAGTCTCAGGCTGGTTGGGTGGTGTTGACAGTCCTGTTTCACCGTGCATCTAGTTGTGTGATTCTTCTGCACCGTAACACACTTTTTTGCCTCTTTCTGCCTTCCACGTCTTTCACACGTTCATACGATGTTTAAAACTAAGCTTTCATACAGTGCTGGTTGCCTTTATGATTCCAGGACCTCGACTTGTACATAGTTTTGGGTTTTTGGTTTGGCACCTATCGGCGTTCTGGCTGGGGCCCTCTATTCTTGTAGCGCTGCCCATAATTGTCAGCCTTGGAGCGCTTCCCTGTTCAGTTGTAATTTCGGGGCTACGTGCCAGATCCAGTGCCTGTAACCCTTGGGTGGTGTTCCTGGGGCTTGCTGCGTGCTGAGCCCGGGACAAGTCAAGAGATTTTCCAGTGCGTGTTGAAGGTGAGGTTTTGCAGGAGCTGGCTTTGTGTGAGTATGTATTTGAGATTAAACTGGGATTATTTCAGTTTGATTGAAATGAATAAGCAGCAAGTTTGAACATTACTGAAGTTACCTGTCCTCTGCTTCAAATAGGAATGTCCGTACGTTGTGCCAATTTGAATGAGGAAGAAACAGCCCAACTGTTTGTTCCTTTTTTCATGGCAGGAGCAAAACCAGAGAATTACATCTAGCCCTGCTGTCTCACGTGTTACGTTCTCCTAGTACGTTGTTGTCCCAGAAGAACGTGCTAATATGATGACAGGCAATGAAAGCGGTGTTTCAGATTGCTAAATCATATTTGTACGTATGGTTGACGGCGATGTACAGATAACTGTGATGCTTCCCACCAAAGCCAAGGGTGTGCATGCAGGTGAGCGGTCTCTCCTCGCAGCCTTGCATAAGGGCAGGTTTTGGCTTTGCTATCTCTAAAGTTGCTTTTTCACTTGAGATGTGAGAATTCTTTTGTTGACGTGGAAAGTAAGACATCTCACCCCAGGCTTTTTTTTTCTCCTTGCCTAATGTGGCAGGTGGAATTTGTGGTGATGGCAAATGGCAAAATGTTGTTTTGACTGGTGGGGACCTCAGGTGCCTTACTTTTTCCATCACTCGCATGGTGAGCGTAGGAGCATCGCCAGAACAGGTCTGACATCCCTCCTGGCCTCATTTTCTGTCTCTGTCGCCCTTGTCCCTTGGTGACAGATCTGGCACGGGCACGCACAAGCTGCCTGTTCCCAGTTCTGTGGGAATGGTAGCTCTGCTCCGCACAGCCCGACAAATGTGGTGTGGACTGGCGGTATTTTGTCATGTGTAGAGAAGGGGGAAACTGAGAGATGGGAATATCTTGAACTTTGATCTTTTGTTGATAAAATATACTTTGCGTTGGTTACGCTGGCAGTTGATGGATTGTATGCTGTTTGTAGTGGGGAATCTGTTCTGCTGCTTTTGAAAAGTACCTTGTGGGTGTTTTAAACAAGTAAATGTATTTTATGTGCAAAAATAATGGAGCTCAATAGGTATAAAATTTCCTACTAGAAGTAAGACTTTGACTTTTTCAATAGCTGTGAATTATTTCCAGGTTTTACTGGATTTTTGGTACTTAGCTTTTTGCAACTGGTATCTGTAAAAGACAGTATTTCTCACCTCTCTGTAGCATTTCAGCAGACTGCTGTGTTTGAACCTGTGGTCTGTTCGTGTTGAAATATTTTCCCTGAGCGAGCTTGAAATGTTCATCACCTCTTTCCCTTCCTGCCTTTTTTAGGGGTTTTGTGGCAAAAAGGTCCTCTCTTGAAGTGCCTGCATCTCTCAAGTGTTTAGAACAGATTAATATTTTGACTTTGTGTTAAGGGAAATATGTATTTTCTTTCTTGGTATATGCTACTTTGTTGGCAGAGTTAAAATGCTAGGCTCTGATGCTGATTTATAATTCAGCTTCGGAATGTATTTTAATTGAAAGGTAAAAATGGAAATGTCTGTGGCTTCCAGGACTATACAATAAATAACAGTGAACCAACCCATCACGGCAGAGGTATTAGGTACAAGCTCGTCTTTGATGTCTGCCTGCTGATGTCAATGCACTTCTGCTGGG
The DNA here is from genome assembly GCA_013400135.1 of Rhinoptilus africanus. Classification (NCBI taxonomy): domain Eukaryota; kingdom Metazoa; phylum Chordata; class Aves; order Charadriiformes; family Glareolidae; genus Rhinoptilus; species Rhinoptilus africanus. The sequence continues at coordinate 244,789 of VXBO01011789.1, read as the reverse complement.
AATAAACTTGGCTCATGATTTCAGGTGTAGAAATACCGGCAGTGAGCAAGCTTGGTGATGAGGGTGCTCTTTTTAAACTCCTGGAGTATGTCCACCTTATATTTTTTCGGCGTTCAGTGTTGTTAACCTCAGCCCATAAGGCGAAATGGGGACTCATCAGTGACTGAATGAGACTCTTCGTAGTCAGGCTGTAGGGAGCAAGTCACAAACTAAAAATCTTAGAAGTTCTGCAGTAAGTTACTTAAATCAGTACCTTAGTATTTGGGAGTGCGTAAAGATCAAAAAAAGTCTTCTGCTGGGAAAGGCGCTTTTTTTTAAACCTTGTTCAACATCAGTAATTATACCCCCGTAATGGCTCCTCAGGTGCAGATGCCGAAGTAACAGACGACGAAGAAGAAATTCATTAGTCATACAGCAATCACAGCAGTGGCTAACTGGGCTGTACAATAGCACCAGAACTAATGCAGCAGCTCCTGGAAGCAATTTATTCATAGCCACCTCGCAGCTCCATGTACATTTTTCCATTAAAATGCATAATGCTTCGTTTTTAACGCTGCTCTGTTCTGAGTGAATTCCATCGCAGCAACGGAGACGGATTCTGGCTGTTCGGTGCAAGGGGCAGGGGGCGAGGGAATATCCGGAGGGGTTCCAACGCGGACAGCACGACTCTGTGCATTGGGTCGTGCCGTTCTGTGCCTGCGAGGGCCGGTTGTGCAGAGGTGAATTCTGCTCTTGCTCAAGCAAGAGTAAGTCAGTTTTTGCATCAGTCTACATCAGCTTTAGAAAAGCAGACCAAGAGCAAAATCAAGGCTGTGCATGCCCATTCCTGTAGCTTATTTCAGACAGTGATGCTTTGGTCAAGGTGCTGCTTGGTCTTTTAATGGAAGTGGAATTTTGTCAGCAATGTTATTTTTGGAGAATGCGCCTCCTTTGTGCCTTGACACAAACAATTGAATAAAGATCAAATAAAATGCTAATAAAAAAATAATCATTATATGGGGCCTTCTATGAGTGACCTTTGTTGTCTATGACAGTGGGGGAGGGCAGGCTGCTCTTGGTTCTGGGGTTTATCTCAGGGATGCTCTCTTCAGTGTTCAGGACTGGAGCCCATCTCCTTCCGAGGAGGAGCTGGCCTCTGTCACCAGGCAGCTGCTGATCTCTCGTTCCTGAGAGTTAATGAGAGCAGTGGGAAATCCGTGTGCGGCTTTAGCACACAGCAAACAGCTTCAAGTAAGAGTAGCATTTGTGACGTGTACGCGTGGTCCTGGGTTTGTAGAAGATAAATATTTGAGTGCCGGTGGGCAATTCAGATACGTCTTCCCATGCATTTCTGTGAATGGCAGAATGGTTTTGCAAATTACACTGGGATGTGTAAAGCCATGTTCTGAAACTTGGCAAAATGCCTTCTGCCTTGGTTTTTAAGGCTGAATCTCTTCATCCCGTCCTTCCACACATCGAATCCTAAAGCAACCTAGGTGGGAGCTACTGGCCTGTTACATGGAGAGGCTTGTCTGAAGTGCTTGGTGAAGAACGTGGCCAGGGGAATGGTTACCTCTCGTGGTACGAGTCTCCTTCTGTGCAGGGGCTGGACTTCTTGAGCTCTGAAGTTGTGGCCTTGGTCACCTCAGAAGGTGCCATTGCCCGCCCTTGGCAGACTCCCTCCTGGTGGGCTACACCATCGGCTATTAGCAAACGAGAAATATTCTCGGTTCAAATGGTTTTTCACTTTCTTACCAAGTGTGTCGCGGAAAAAGCTCTACAGCAGTGCTGACCAAGGAGAGTGAGTTGCATTGGTTTTAATTTTGGAGTTAGGTAAGCGTCTGATAAAATCTGTAATGGTGCTGTTACCAGATCTGATGGTGAGGTTGCTTTGTGCTTGTAAAACGTTGCATTATATTTGAAAGTGTGTTCCTCACCTCTGAGCCATCTAAGAGGAGGGGCAGAGGTGGGTTTCACCATGCATAAAAGGTGGCCTGAGCACGTGTTTGCAAAGATGAGGCACACGCGTATTTTTATATCTGAAGTACTGTGCTGTGGCATTAAACATCCTGCATAGCACATCCCCTGCCTGGCCCCAAGTCTAGAGTCTGTATTTAAGGATTAAAACAGCCTGTACCCAATTTTCCTGGAGTTTAGCTAAATGAGGTATAGTTTATGCGTAGCGTATTTTGTGATACAGATTTGTACTTGCATAGGAGTATAAAAATAACTTTTACTGTTGCCAGTCTCAGTTTTCCTATTAAGTTGGTGCGTCTAACTCATATCTTCTGTCTCGTTTTGAACCAGAAACAGATACCCAAGAACGTGGCTGACATTTTCAATTCCCCCAGTGACAATGAAGATTTTCTTGGGTTCCAAGATGATGCTTCCAGACAGAGGTTGTTGTCAGAGGACAGCTATGCTAGTTTTGGTTCCCTGGAGTCAGGAAAAAAGGTAGGAACGTATTACTGTGGCCTGGTTATGTTCATTGGGTGCAGTAGTACTCTGAACTTGTGTGAAGGCTGTGCAAACCACAACCCGCAGTAAAATACAGAATCTGCAGTCCTCATATTAAAAATAAATGTAGATGAACTTGCTATCCTTTTTAAATGATTGCTTTTCAAAACTCTTTTCATGATATAAAAGGAAAATGGGTTTCCCTAGAAGATGGATTTAAGTGAAGTAGGTAAACAGGAGAGAGAGAATTGCCATCCTGGGCTGGTGTGCTCTGGATACAATAAGACAGTGGAAGTGCATGATAATAGATGGGTTTTATGAGCATGCAGACTTCAAGGTGTTTCTTCCAGAAATTTCTATCAGTGCTGTTTCTGCACTAAAATCGTGTTTTAAGTGGTGGTGACCCACAGAAACCATCAGCTCCTGCTGCGATTGTGAGTTTTGCTGGTTCTTTGCTCTCTTAATGGTGAAGTAGCTTGGATCAGCAAAATGATTTGATATTTTTCATTCTGTGGTTTGGTAGCTGGAGCTACCAGCTGAATTCAAAAGAAAGGAAAAAAACTGGTGTGCTGTTGTGGCTGCCAGAAAATTTAGTTTTTAGTCTTTTAGAAGCTTGTAATTATATACGTGATAGATGTGGGCTAATGTGCTAGAAGATGCCCTTGTCAGCTGTGCTTTCCAAAGCATCCCTCATTCCCATTAACAAAAAAAATGAAAATGTCTTTCTTTTCCTATTGCGTCAGGTCAGCACCTGGTTAAGAGTTGATGAAGATGAGAAATACGACTAATATTAGCAAAGGGAAGTGACAGAATGAGGCTTGTATGAGTATGTGCCACTTTTGAGCCTCTGTAGGTGAATGGCTCCAGAGGGGTTTGTACAAAAAAAAAAGCTGTTAGGGAGTAGAGCCTCAAGTCTGCGCTATGGAGAAAGGCAGCGGCTTAAAAGTAATGCAATATACTTGGTTCTAAATTGCCTCATCATCTCATTGCTAGACAGCGGTGTTAGTAACTTCAGAATACCAGGAGGAAACTTGCTGTTGTGACTGTGGCTTTGTGTGAAGCATGAAGAAGGTTCATGGAGGAGAGCTGCTGGTGGTGGTGGAGCCTTGTGCAGGAGCCTAAGGTTCTGCTTTTGCTGACTCTTTGGGGACTGAAGGCACCTTACTTTGCTTCTCTCTGCCTTGGTTTCCCAACTTGTGAGGTGGAGATTATGATAATGGTCTTTGCTGGAAAGCGTTTTAAAATCCTCTGATGAAAAATGCTGTGGAAGAGCTAGGTACTGTTAATTTAACATGTGTTGCTGGGAATCGCAGTGAGACTTGTTCCAAATTTACATCTGGCACTGCAGCCTTCCTCACCATTCCTGTGTCTCCCTTGGTCTGATAATTACTTCAAATCTCCGACAGTATTGAGTTTAACTCCTTTACCACTAAATGGTACAATAAAAACTCTTTGTTATCCTGAGTTCCATCCATTTATGGTGACAAACGCTACTGTTGCTGAGAAAGACTATGGCTACTTGTGCATGAAACTAAAAGGTTTTGGTGTGAAGAGCCAAACGGTGGGAAGTTTAGAAAAACACTGCAGTTGATGGGAGAGGAGGCAAGGCCACTGCGCTGCTGGGGTGGGGAAAGGGATGTCAGTGCATCAGATGGTCCCTTGGAAGTTGATGTGCAAACTTATCAACAAGTATTGACCTCTGTGTGCCTGCTTTTCCTCAGGGCTTTCTGCAGCCCTACTCCCGTAATCTCTGCACTTCTGATGAGTTTCAGACCTTTCTCCTGTAGGTATCCCTGATGTGTATTTTACCGTGGATAGATCATTCTTCATATGTGTAACAGTATAGCTCTGTGTGTGTTATTTTTAGTGACTTTAGCTAGCAAACAGCTTATTCTGCGCCCCCCCCCCCAACTTCATTGTTTAATGTCCTGAAAACACAGAATGCATAAAAACTTCAATTTCCCTCCCTTCAATTTAACTTTAACATAACTTCCCTATTGTGTTTGTTCTTTTCTCAAGCAGCTGCACTGCAGCTACCAACAAAAGAATAAAGTAATTTTGCTCAGAGAAAACTCATTCCAATTACCCGTAATAATTTGTAGGAGATGTTTAAGTATAAAGAAACAGCATATGCAGTAGCTCCCCCCTCTCATTCCCCTGTTCCACTCATCTATTATATCTGTTTTTCACCAGATATTATCTTAATGTAAAGAAGTGTGTAATTAAAGTCAGGAAAGGGAGGGAATTGAAAGGAAGAATAAAGATATTTAGCAAGTGCATCATATGAAAGGTCATTCTTATATCTTAAGAGGGAGGAAGAAATATCAGAGGGAAATTGGGGAAACAAACTTAAGTGAGTGTTGCTGACTTTCAAGAGGCAGGTGTGATGTGAACATGAGTTATTCCCATCATGAACAAGTCCTTCAGTAGACAAGGTGACAGATGGTCTTCTCTTAATTCTGATTAGAAGTATGGAAGTACATTTCTGATTTAGTAAATGCATTGTGTTTAGTTGGTATGTAATGAGCACAACATGAAGAATGCTTTAATGAGGTCTTAGTTTATTTTTCATGGACTGACTTTTACTTCCTAGTCTGTACGAAGAAATTTGGGATTTGTCCACCCTGGAACACCTTTGAATGATAAACTGTACCATTAAAACAGAGAGAGTTGATCAGTTGGAAGGTGGAGGGATGTTGGTCAGGCTGTTCAAAGCTCTGTGGCTTTGTGTTTGGTGTCTGTCACTTCAGTGATGGTGTAGCAGCGTGAGAAGGAGCAGACTCCATTTCCAGGAGCCTTGAGTATGGCTGCAGCAAGCCCAGAGTTATCTCTACTGCTAAGTGAAAAAAAGGAAGTCTCTTTCTTACTCTGGTTGGTCATGGTTTGTATTTTCTTCCATTCAAGGCCCGTTTTTTTTACATCCAGAAGAAAACATACAAAACAACATGAGAATTTACACGTAGGAAAGCTGATAGTTTATTTTTATTGTGTAGTAGTGAAGAGGAGGAGGAAGAGGTTAAGAAGAAAGTTTCCCCAGCAGGAAGCAGCTCAGTTAAAGCCCTGTGCTCGAAACGAGGGAAAAAAAAACCACCCTGCTAAGTTAAAATAACTCAGTGCTGAAATTCTGAACGTCTCTGCTTTTTTTTCTTTTGTCAGGCTTTGCCTGCAAAGTGCTTTTGCAGTTTATGCCATCTAGTTGGTACCGGCTTGAACCTTGGAACCTGTTTATTGTGACTGTGTGACTACTCTGTACCTGACTGTTTCTCACAGCTACGGGCTGGTATTTTTACAGGGGGTTCGATTTCAGTCCAGATACCTCACTGAAGAACTGCGGAGGATTTTCACTGAAGACACTGACTCTGAAATGGAAGCGTTTGAAGGCTTCACTTCAAGCGAGGTGGATGTGAACAAGAAAGGAGTTCTGGTAAAGGTAGTCGTGAATGTATATGTTGATGCATGTGTAAACCCCATGTTTTGGTAGAGGTGTTTATGACACACTGTGATGTTCTTTCTTCATGCTGAAGAAAAACGTGTGTTATCTTAAAAGAAAAAAAAAATCACATATTAGAAATGAGAAATTCTTCCCTTTCTTGTAGACTGACCGGACAAGATTATTCCTCTGAAGGCAGCCATGTCTGTATCCCAGACAATATTAATATATAAATTTTGTGTTGGTCTCTGCACAGGGAGAAGTTGTGTACTGTGAACTTTTAAAAATTTGTTGATTTAGGTGAATTTGTGACAGTGCCTTCAGGTGGTATGACTCCTTGTGTCACAGCCAATAATATAACATGGGATTCTTCCTGCCTCTAGGCTGTGGAGTCAGACTTGAGTGATGAAGAACGCGATAATTTATTGGGTAGTGAGGAAGAACGGGAGGAAGAGGCAAAGAAGAAAGTTTCCCCCAAGAGAAGAAGCTTTGGTCTTCGTGTTGCCTTGCAGTTTCCCACCAGAAAGTCATCTGAGAAGAAAGTGCCCGAACAGGATTTTTCTAACTTACCTTTAAAGGACAGTGAATCCCTAACACCCATTTCAAAAGAAATAAGCTGCAAGCGGTGGGATAAATTAGAGGGCTCTGCATCAGAGTCTGAAGAAGATATCAAAGAAACACAGGAAGAAAGTTCCAGTGCTCTGCTTAAGAGAGCCATGAATATTAAAGAAAATAAAGCCATGGTAAGACTTAACGAACAGTGCTTTTTTCTCTGACATTAATATCCAAATACTTGGCTTCAGCACACTACTTGAATTTTGGGGTCCTCATTGGTGCTGTGCTGGGACTTTGGGAAAATCTCATGGTGGTTTGTGTTTGAATTCTTCTACCTGGGAAGACGCTAGAGGACCATCAGCATTCACACATTTACCCTTCAGATAACCTCAAGTAGGACTAGCCTGCGCCAGTTTAAAAGCAGGGTTGAACCAAGCATTTTGTATGTGGATGTGAACAAAATTACAGATGCCCAAGTTACAGTCTGGTACTCAGAACATGTCAGAAAAACAGCTGGTCCCTTCAGGTGTTTCATGGTGTCGTTTGCATGGTAGAGTTTCTGCTTTTCATTTGTGTCTGAGAGATCTGCTGCTGTTACTGATGAGAAAGCCAGCTAAAAACTGCTAAGGATGATAAATGTAATTTTTCAGTTGTGTGGGATGTGCTATTTACAGTTATGCTTTGCTGTGTAACTACTGAAAGTGTGTGTATGTGTGCGTGTGGGTGGGTGGGGAAAAGAGAGACACTGATGGTTCCCTAACGCTTTTTCCTCTGTTGTCCAAAATCCCATCAGCTCTTAATCATTGCATTGCTGTACAAATCCAAGATGTTCAGTCCTTAGTGCCTCCTTCAGTTTTACAATATTTCAGGAAATGTTGCAGCCTCCAAGCAGTCTTTGGGCTCAAGTACACCTCTTTGGTTCGTGGATCTGCAGCTCACACATAAAAACTTGCTTTAGTTTTGTACCTGTGTTTCTAATCTGTCACGTTTCCTCACTGCTATTGTATTGGTCTTACTGCTCTTCCTTCCCACCTTCACTCCCAGTTCAAACAGTGTGAAATTCATTAGCATCCTAGTTGTGGTACTGTAATAACATTAAATAGCTCTTAATAAATGCTACACCAAAGTATTTACTGAGAGATGCTGTACCCAGCTTTTAATGTCACGATTGGTATGGCGGTCTCGGAGACAGCTACAGCCTGGCTCATCCCTGCTGTTGCTGGCTTTTCAAAAGATGGCCTCATCCTGGCCTTCCAGAACAGGTCCTTGTTTTTTTTGACCTATCAGTCACTGCTTCTGGTGAAATATATTCCCCAAGACATCTACACGGTGCAACAGATCGTCCTACTGAAGTGATTATGATACTGCTTATGCCATGGTTAGGGGAACTGCTAGCGGAGCTTAGTTGTTTAATGACTTTGCAAATGAGCGTGTACCCATGTGTATCTGCAGAAAGCAATGGGTATTCAGCATTTCTGGCCCTGGTTGCAGCGTCTGTGAAATCAGTGCTAGCTCTCATGACAGAAAAAGGGAAGTTCCTCATCATCGCTATTACGGACCACTGAAAAATGACGAGCAAAGTTTCCCTGCCGCAGTGTCACCACTTAAGGGGATGCCAAGTTCCTTGTCAAAAAGCAGAGGTGTATCAGCAGTCATTTAGCCCACATGGAACATCTTACAATCTTCTAGTAGAGCTTGGAGCAATCTTGCTGCCAAGGGCACCCTGTCTTCCTTTTCTCCTTCCTGTCATATGGCCTGTGCATTTCTCATTATTGGTCATATATATTGTAACCACGTTGGAATGCACTTCCTCAGTACTGTTTCAACAAAATTGGATGTAATTCTAGCTAATTCTAATTCCCAGCAAGAGTTAATGGGAGCTGTGAGGTTAGTATTGCCTACAGGGGTTTGCTCATTCAGGGGTAAATGAGCTCCTGTTATGAGCCCCATTTAAATAAAGTGTCTTCAGAAAGGTTTAATACACTGAAACTTCATGTGTTTAGATAGAATTCGGAGTGCATGTGAAGCGTGGATGATAACTTGTTGCTCATTTGCAAGTTTACAGTGAGTTTTCAATGCAGCATCACTGTTGATTTCAGCTTGCCCAGTTGGTGGCAGAACTGAATTCCATACCCGGCCTGTTTCCAGTGAAAACGCCCACCTCCACTCCTCCGGTAAGTCTCCCGTACTGGCTTGAGGTGACAAACTTTTTTCCTAGAGTTACGACTTTCACAAACACTTCCAGCAAGTTTGTTCTGCTTTTCTTTGGGTTTGGTCACTTTATTTGAATGGCTTTGCTGTTGATCAGTTCAGTACCAAGGCTTATGTAAAGAAATGGAATTTTATAAGATCATTTATGAAGAAATATGGAGACTAAGGTGAGATCCTACTTTATCATTTTTGCCCGGGAAATACTTTTGAGATGCTAGACAAGTCTATGTTTGTGTAGGTGGGAATAAGGAAGAGTTGCTTCCCTTCTTGTTTAGCGCCTGTTAATTTCCCAGTTTTTTCTTTTAAAATCCACTTCCCAGTAGAGCTATGCTGATGAAAGCACACTACTTCAACATGAAACCGGGATGATACTGTAGTTATTTCAACTGGCTTTTCTTGGCTACAAGCAGAGAACCGTCAACCCCTTTAGGATCTCTAGAGTGATGGTTTTTTCCACGTGTATTATAAACTGAAGAGATCTGAGGAAAAATTGAAGGGCTGTGTCTTTGGGAAGCCTATGTAGAAATGCTAATATGGTGCTTGTCAAGTGCAAAGGTGAAGCCAATTTATACGGTCTTTGAAAGGCTGGAACCTTGCTAGCTCTTGTTAAATGCAATAGAAACTTAAACATCCTTTGAATATTTACATAAGCCTGCTACTTTTATTTAGTATCTTTACGTCAGGAGGGGAGAGGGCATCAGGAATACTCTAGTTATCTCTTCTGCTTGGTTTTTGACTTCCAGCCTGTCTCCTTGTAGTGTGCCTTTCACTTCTTTCAAAGGAAATAACTAAAGAGTACAGTAGCGAGCAGACTTGTTTCCTACATCTTGTTTATCCTGTCAGATTTAGTAGAGGCCTTCATGGTGGGTGTCTTCAGTTGTGTGATTTCAATCATGCAGTAATTGGCAGGTGTGACAATATGAAAAGGGTTATCTTGTGCTTCCTAGTAATTTCCAGATCTAGAAATACGAAAGTAGGAGAAGAAACTTATTAACGCTCTTGCAATTTGAAAAACAGTAAAGAAAATAAACTAGAATTCAGATTATTCCTTGAAGATGTATTCAGTTTGTGGGAAAATCTGAACCTTTAGCTGCTGAAGAACAGTGAGAACTTCTACCTTAATGCATTGTACAAAAAACGTTGATACAGTTCTGTGATGTTAATTGGAATATAATTTGACTGTGAAAGTGTGGTGTTTTAAAAGGAGCAAAAAGGTATAGCATGTAGAGAGAACACTTAATGCTATAAATTGGTGAGGTTTAGCTTAACAAATGAGGAGTGGGAGAAGAACAGATTAATTCATGATAGTACAAGTGTGGTACATTTTGAGATAATTTCTGGTGTTTACAAACATAACTGAAAAGACAGTTACTGGAATTGTCTTCTCTTTCTAGAAACAGAAGAAAATCCCAAGGAGGACATTTTCTGAAGGCCAGATAGCACGTCGCATGAACCCAACCAGAAATGCTCGTCCACCAGAGAAATTTGCCTTGGAGAAATTTACTGTGTCAGCTGTCAAATTTGCAGAACACTTCCGTAGCTACAGACAACAAAACCTCTTGAAGAAGAGACTCAGTGTGGTACTTGCCAGACTTTGATATCTCCAGTAGTCAGGGATTAGGAAACATTTAAATTGTTGGCCAGCACTTAGAGCAGACATCACATCCTACAGAAAGTTAATGAGAACCTTTGGTTTAGGATTAGCTACAGAAGAAGTTGTGTTCAGGCCTTCCTGCCTCATCTTTCACCTGTTAACTGGGCTCTATTTGTGACCTGTGTTGTCCAATCATAACAAGGACTTTTACTTATGGCCTGTTATTTATTTATTATCTGAAAATTACTAGAGCCCACAATATAGAAGGCCTTCGAATGACAAGGGAATGGGGCTGGTGGACATGACAAACCAGATCTTCTCTGTCTTCAGGATCAGGAAAAATTAGCAAAACCCCTTCTCTGGAAATAGCAGAGGGAAGATGGAGAAGAGTGATATAGCTGAACTGGGAATGAACAAAGGGAATCTGCACCAACAGACTGCTGACATACTGTCTAGCCATTCCAAAGTTGCAGGTTTTATTCTTCCCCATTTTTTCAAATCTGTTTTTCCCTCCCTTGGCTTATGGTGGTCATTTGTCTTGGTTATATTTGCTATATAGTCTTTATGAAGAAGATACTCTAAGTTTGTATCTGCCAGATCCCAGTTCTGCGTATACGAATGAGTGCTGGGCACAGTTGGAACTTAGAGAGAGAACTTGGCTATTAAAAAAAGCAGAGTAGGACTGAATGAAAACCTGGACTGGTAAATAACTATTTTGGAGAGAGCAGAGCTGATCTAGGGTGAAGGATAAATGAGGTGTTAAGAGTGGGGGGTAGGGGGAAGGCTAATTATCAGATGAGACTTGTACATGAATTGGGGTCAAAGAGAAGGATACTTGGAAGGAAAAAAAGAGCATTTAATACTGAGTGGAGGACTCTCTTCCAAATAACAAACAGGATAATAAGGTTAGTCCTGCCATACTCAGCCCTTTCTGAAACTCCAGTAGAGTTTTTCTGTAGAACGTTAGAGATTGTCATTGGAGAAAGTAATTGGAGAGTGTGCTAGGAGATGGAAGGAGCAAAGCATGGGAAGGCAGATGGTTATAGTTCAAAACTTTGAGAGGGAAGAAATGGAGTATGAAGAGTTACAGTGGAGGTGTACAGGGAATGCAAAGAACAGTAGGTAGCAGAAAAACTTGTTAGGGATTTGTGGAAATAGAAGTAGCAATGAAGTAGCAACGATGGGAAGGAAAAACACATCAACAGAATAAATAATAAATGGGATATAGAAAAGATTGGGGAGGAGAGGGAAAGAAAGAGGCAGTGATCATTTGGAAACTCTCTTCCCTGTTCTTTCAGTGGTCTGTGAGCCAGTAGTCCACCCCCTTTAGACTGCATATGCAGAATAAATAAAAGAATTTGTCACCAAGTGTGGTGACAGAGTCTTCGTGACACCAGACAAAAGGTGTTGAGATGAGTTTGTTTAGCAGGAGGATTGTGGAGTGCGCAAAAGAAGGAGGTCATCAAAGTATTCATCACACCGTCCAGTGGAAGATATTACTGAGAAGGACTTGGACAACATTGCAATCACTGTTAAAGACAAAATCTATGACAAAGTTCTAGTAAGTGGCTTTTGTTTTCCTTACTGTATCCATATGCTTGAAACTGAAAGTCTCTTAACAGTTCATCTGGTGTTTGCCAAAATGTACGCTTTCATGAGGATCTGTAGAGTGCCCCGCTCTGCGTTATTAAATTACACAAGCACAACTTGAAAGCTTTGCCAGGCTTCCATGGCCCATGCCCATGCTTGTTGATGCGCCCCCACCAACTTTTTGCCTCTTGCCATGGGGCTATTAAGGGGAATTTGCTTTAGCTATGACTCACCACTGATAAAAGTTGACATCCCTTTTATCTCTCATTCTCACTTAATATAAATGTGGTGGTGGTGGTGATTGTGCTATTAAATAATAGTGATCACTGCTGCTCATTTTACCCCCTAGAAATGACATTTCTGTTCGGGTTGGATAGTTTCCAAAACTCTTGATGGAACTCTTCCCTTTTCTTCACTGGTTTTGGCTATTTATTAATAATCATAAAGATCTAGATGATCAGCTTATTATATATTTCATGCTTCATTGTATTTGGAGAGATGAATCACACGGTAATTTTCTAAATAGTTTTAGGTTTTTCTTAGAGAGAGGAAAGGATCAGAACTGCAACATGAGGTTCGTGTAGTTTGAGACTCCCAATGCAACTGAGGCTAGGCACTCTCTCTGTAAAACTCTCTCCGGAAAACTGTGATTTTTCATAATACCAGACCTTATGTTTCTTACTAAGATTTTCATTGCTGAGTTTGACTTGGATTTGAAGTTTGAGCTTTATTATCAACAGATATATTAGGAAAGTTCAGCAACAAGCATTTAAGATGTCCTTCATACATATGTTTCTCCTCCTTTCCAACTTTAGGGTAGTACTTGCCACCAGTGTCGACAAAAGACAATTGACACAAAGACAATCTGTCGCAATCAGGGCTGTGGAGGAGTAAGAGGTCAGTTTTGTGGACCATGTCTTCGAAACCGATATGGGGAAGATGTGAAATCAGCACTGCTCGATCCAGTAAGTATCACTTCTTGGGCTTGGAAAGAAAATGTAACAAATAGGGGTTTGTTAGTAAGCTGTGATGAGTATATGCTCGTGGTAACATGGTGTTCGAAGCTTTTTGCTGTGAGATCTGTAGTGCTGTTATGACTGACAACGATGTTGTTGGAAGCCTGGACCAGGGTTACAATTCACCCATCTTCATGCTTTGAAGCTTTACTTGTTTACCAGATAGTGGAGGGAAAGCATGAGAGCTTTTAAGAAAAAGTATCTGTCCCCTTTCAGAAACATACCCTTTTTTAGTGCTCTCAGTAATGTGGCATGAAGCAAATTCCTTGGTTCAGATTCTAATTTTTAGATATGAGAAAAGAGGAGGAGGGTACTGAAAAGTCTTAGCGCTGGTTCCCTTTTTCTCTCTTTGGTCTTGCAGAATTTGCAAAGTGTTAACAAGGTTTTTTGTCTGGCTGATTCAGGCTTTTAAAACCTCACCCTGAACAATCACGCAGTAAGGAAGCCATACTCTTGTCTGTCTGAGCAACGAGATGGTGAATATAACCTTACTCGTAGCTTGCCTTTACCTTCTCTCCCCACATTACCCCCTTTGCAGGCCTGGATCTGCCCTCCTTGTCGCGGGGTGTGCAACTGCAGCTACTGCCGCCGGCGGGATGGGCGCTGTGCCACGGGCATGCTCATCCACTTGGCCAAGTTCTGCGGCTACGACAACGTCAAGGAGTACCTGGAAAGGTGAGGGCTGTGCCCCGTGGTTGTTCCTTTTTAAACTGTTGTAGCGCGCTAAATAATGCTTGACTTCTGGGGCCTGGGGAGATCCCGGACCTATGCAAAAGAAGCCTCTTGGACTTGAGATTTCTCCTAGGCTGAAAGCAGCTTCATTGAAATGAGTCATATTGTGTGGGTAAACAACTCATTTGCTTAAGAAATTGAAATACTTTTCCCTGTTTTGAGATCGGTATTGCTTGCTTCAGGCTTATAGAAGTTCTGTTTTGGAAGTTGTCACCTTCAGAAATGGAAATGGTCTGTTTATAGGGAACCTGAGTTTCCTAAAAAGCACTAACACTGTTTTCTCATTTCTTACAGTTTACAGAAACAACTGGCGGATGGCAATTGAGAATACTGAACTCAAGCTGGGCCTGCAACGGGTTGATATATTGACAAGTTTTGACTTCAAAAGGTTATTGCTATGTTTTATATAAGATAGAATTGTAGAGTAGAGTATATGCATTTCTGTGTTGGGAACTTTTTGATTGATGTGGTCTTATGCAAAAGATCTCTCAGGAAAATGTTTTGGTAGAGAAATCTACATGCACAGACCTATATGTTAAGAGAAATGGCATTCTTGAATCTTGAGTGATTAATTTTTGATAGAGCTACACAAGCACATGATGGAGAACTTGGTCAATTTGAGCAATGTTTTTATTTATATAAGTGTGCAAGTTTGCAGAAAGGTTATTTAACAACTACCTGTAAAGCATACCCCGTCTTTAAAGAAACAAACGCCCTCTGTGTATTCTAACTTGACCACAAAGATTCAGTTTTCCAACCCTTGCTTTCTAAACCTGTTCCTCCACCTGTAGTTTATGGAACTTGTTCTTGAAAAGAAGGGAAGTGTACTTTCACCTGAAGGCCATTATCTTCCAGCAAAAGCTGATGCAACCTACCAGTGGGAGGACAATTTTTTTTTTTTTATTCCAAAGTGCAATTAATCACTGAAACATGAAAGTGAAAGAGTGTTTTGTTTTTTTTTTTTTTAAATTCTAAAAATTTTAATCATCACCCCAATAAAGAAAAAGACTTGCTCACCAGCAGTTTTTGTGTGATGAACCTGCTGCCTGAACCAGCTACCTTACAGCAATGATAATTGGTTAACTGGTTTAAATCACAAAGTCCGGGATTATTTTTCTTAAATACAGTTCATACTTGGATGTTTTTTTGTATGTACAACCGAGCTTTCAAACAACTTTGTTTAAATGCAACATGTTTGTATTGCAGTATGATTATGTTAACATTTTTGTAAGATACACATTTCATTTTATGTAGAGAGAATAAAGAATAATCAAGAGGAGCATTTTGTGAATCAAACTACACCCAGGTGCTGATGTTTCTTATTTACTTTCCCATAGCTGGTGTAAAGACAGAATGCTTGCAGATCAATAATCATTATAGGGAGAAACACATGAACACAACACTGACAGATGAGGGAATAGCAACGTAGCATACATAAGTGTTACACTAAAGAACATTTTTTTGTGAGGCAAATCTGCTGCTCCAGCTGACTCTGAAAAATATTTATCTCCTTTGCTTTAGCTACAAGGCAGATTGAGAAAGCAGCACGTACTATTGAAAACTTAGTGGTAAACTGCCAAGAGTAAAGCTGCTCCTGCCAGAACTCATTTAGCTGGCTTCTCCTTGTTTTTCAGGCTGAAAGTCCAAACGTTAAATTGGCCCTCTGGTTTTTGTTTTATATACTGGATATTCATAAATATTCTTAGTTTCTCTTTGATCCTCTGGAATAGCCCTCACAGAGATGACTGGCATTGCTGGAGTCAGTTCCTTGAGCCGGGCTTTTGCTATGGTCCCCACCGGGCTATCCCACCTGACACCTGCAATAAACACAGGCACATGGCTTACGTGGTGTTCTGTAGTGCAAGACCAGAATAATTTGGGTTTAAGAGTTGCATACTGCTAAAAACTTAAAGCTACATTTGAACCTGTAGCCTTCCAGTACCTAAAGGGGGCTTGCAGGAAGGATGGGGAGGGACTCGTATTAGGGAGTGTAATGGTAGGACAAGAGGTAATGGTTTCAAACTGACAGAGGGTAGATTTAGATTGGATATTAGGAAGAAATTCTTTCCTGTGAGGGTGGTAAGGCACTGGCACAGGTTGCCCAGAGAAGCTGTGGGTGCCCCGTCCCTGGCAGTGTTCAGGGCCAGGCTGGATGGGGCTGTGAGCAGCCTGGTCTAGTGGGAGGTGTCCCTGCCCAGGGCAGGGGGTGGAACTGGATGATCTTTAAGGTCCTCCTAACCCAAACCATTCTGTGAACGTACTGATTTAGTATAGGCTGGTGCTGGTCTGTTGTGCATCATGTGAATGAGGAAGCGAGTATGTAGCATCTGCCCGGACTGGACTTGTGGTTTCATCCTCATGGCCTTTTATTGGAAGCAGGGACTGGGAACTACTTACAGTTGGGACTCCGAGTGTGCCTGTCAAAGTCAAGCATGCAGATTTTCTCCTGATTCTCCACTAGTTTATGGACAAGTGTTCCAAAAGGTGGAGAACTACACTGGAGTATTTAGCATATGTTTGTATAGTGAGGTATCAAACAGGAGCTTCAGTGTAGTTAAGACAGATGAGTTCTGTGCTGCTGAAGGGCCACGAGTTTTCCGAAAGCTGCTGGATTTGTTAAGTTTGTTATGTGTTCTTCTAGCATAAACCAGCATATAAAACGTTGCAGATGTCTGTTGTGGATTTTAGGACTGTTTATGTAGCAACACAAAAGTATATATTGGCAAATACCAACACAAACACAGAAACACAGCAACCGCAGCTCACGAGGTTCCTCAATGCCTTCCTCATACCAAGAGGAATGAACAGTATTGTCCTTTGAGTGACAGATGTTTTTTAAAAAAAAATCCTGTGAAAAATTCAGGCTACCTTTTCAAAAAGCAACAGTCAATTGAAATGCTTGTCATTGCTCCTGTCCCCCACCCTGACTTTCCCCTTGGGACTTACCTGCTGTAGTAGTGACTCCCTTCCAAAGGAGTTGCTTTCCTTTTATTATATGCAGGTCTAGTGAAGTACGAGTAATGATGACGTTTCTCTAATTGGCTGTGGAGTCATTCACCTTTCCTCTAATTAGCTGTAACTTGGTTGACAGCCTTTCTAAGTTAAAACTAAAATCTCATTTTGACTGTGGGCCTCAAATGTCATTCCTAAACCAGATGCTTCAGTCTCAGGAAAATACAATACCAAAAGAGCAAGGTACAGTGGTTATCCTCTGCAAGTTGTTAAAAGAAGGGGTTGCAGCTCAATAGATGAGCACAATTTCCATTCAGGGACAGCCTGCAACCATATTACAGCTCCTGCAATAATTGACTGCTTGGAAACACAGATGAAAAATCTACTCATGTTGTACTTACACATCACCCGCTGAGGTGTGTCATTATACCTCACGCTAATACAGGGGTTCTTGAGTATTGCCATGCTTCCTGGTATGCTTCCCCAGTGGCATATAAGTATTATGGCCTAGCAAATTAAAATTCATAGTTCTTTAGATCTGTTTATTTAGAACTGGCAACTTCCTGCCAAGGTGGAAGAAAAAACAGGAGAAAGATGATTTTGAAATTAGCTTTTTGTGGGTTTTTTTGTTTAGTTTTTTTTTGTCTTGGAGTATTTTTTATGGTTTTGGTTTTTGAATACAACTGTGTAGATAGTTTGATCCACGTTACCAACATCTGGTAACGACGAATCCTATTCTGCACCTCTAATAGCTGCAGAAAATCTATAGGTGATCAGTATCGGGGTGAAATCTAAAGCCTCCAGAATCGTCTTTAAGCTTCTGAACCTCAACTAGATTAGAGCTGCTGCTTTATTAAATGTAGACCTTGTTCAGACTCAGTTAACAGTTATTTAAATGCATTAAAGTTTAGTCAGTGATTAGGACACCAAGCTGGTATGAAATTTAAGCTCACAGTGGACCGACATCAACGATCCATCACCATTCCTAAAATTCCTTGGTGCTGCTCCTAGGGTTGCAACACTTTAGTCTAACCCCTGATGGAACTTACCTACCTAATGAAGGAATCTAGAGTCCCTGAACTAGGTTACTGAGATCAAGCAATTTAAATTTATTTCATACCTTCCATAAAAAGCCCACAGATACAGGCTCCTTTCCTTCCCTTGGTGGGTGGCCAGAATCTTCTTTGGGCTTTTTGGTAACATCTGCAGTGAAGCTCACCTTATCCAAAGGCTAGTTTTCTTGCATGCCATGCTCTGCATTGCAACTTTAAAAAATAATACTTTCAATAATGCAATATCCAGACAGCAATTTTGGTGTCAGAAGCGTTAGCATCCCCCTCTTGGGCCAGTTGTGCTTAAGCATGAGACTGACTGGGGTTTTGTTTTGGTGTTTTGTTTTTTTTTTCCTTTGGCTGTTATTTAAAGTAAGGCTAAAAAGCTACATGAATGCAATTGTTTGGAAACGAAATACTTTCCACAGAACAGAACAAACCAACCACCACCCCCCAGCCCAGCACGGGAGCAAGACTGCATTGCTGAGACACCGCTTCTCTGGCTGAGTCCCTGTTCAGAGCAAGATCAGGTTTAGAACGTGCTAACATCTCTTCCAGCCTGCATGGTCCTTACATCCCCTTACAGCCCTTAACAGGAGCAAGCACCCAGAAGAGGAAGCTTGGAGAGAGGCAGTAAAAGCAGTGAAAAATAAAGCAGGGTTGCTCTGTGCCTGTGACACAAAATGAGCACCATTTGAGGACCTCGACATGAGCAGCAGAGAGAAGTGGAGCTGCCTGCCAGCCCCGTGCTGACATCCCCTTCTGCTTCCACATACAGGGAGAGGCGCTTCGGTGTTTGGGCTGCAAACACTCCCTGAGCCCCCACCGCCCATCTTCTCCAGGGAACGACGGCAGCCTGGCCACTGTGTCCTCTGAGGAGTTCCTGGCCACCTTTCTGCTAGGTTAGCAAAGGGTTATCTGAGTGCCATTGGTGGCCATGCAGAATTTGAGATACCCTGTTATTAGCTTCACTGTGGTCGTCAGAATAAGTACACACATAATGTGCTGTGACCATGGCGAGAAGTGAGACGCTGCTGAAGAGCTTTTATCCCCTACTGTGGCAACAACTACACAAAGAGGCCTAGGAGACTGATTTATTTTTTTCTGCTTAGCCTGGTTGCTGTGCGTTAATACTAAGGAATAAATTGGAATGGTACCATGACATATGCACTGAATTGGTTAAATAATAATGGCAGGAAGACCTGCACTCTTAACCTTTTTAAACTAGGAAATTCAGCATTTATTTCCTTAGCTGCTTTGTAATCATGCTTCTGAGGAGACTGAAGATGAGTTTGGATTGTTCCCCCTGCTTTCAGGAGATGGTTATTCTGATACTGGGCTGATTTTTATCTTTTTTTTTTTAAACTGTTCTTAATTCTCCAGAGAACATCACAAACATAAATGACACCACTGGTAAAAGAATTAATGGCTGGCAGTGAAATGATGTGCTTGGTTCCTGACAACCATTGCTGCTTACCTGTCAGAAAGGACTGAGGACTGAACAAGCCAGAAAGCCACACCACTGCTGGCAGCACAAGGTCCTGTGTCCAGATCTCAGTTTCTCTGTATCTCATGAGAAGATCAGTAACGCTAAAAGGGAAGCAGCAATAGCTTCTGCCTTACTTTGGAGAAAATAAATTGTAGACTTCAAATGTAAGAGTCCTTTTGTCTATAGAGAAGGTACATGGCTGAAGTAACCAGAAAGTATACGCTTACATAAACATAAAGTTATGGGTTTAGTGGTATTTGATCTTTCCCTTATGTAGGTATGCATGAAATCAATTACAGAAGGTGATCCGCGTGAGGCAGGTTGCTGGCAACAGAAAGTGAATATGCTCAATCCTGCAAGACTTGCTCAGGTTTCTCCCCAAGACAACATCACCATTACCAGCGTTAACACACCTTCAGAAACTGTCAAAAATTGATAACAACAGTTGATGGCTTCTTAGATGCAAATTGTCTGATACCATCTTCAGTGGTGCATTTAAACTTCCACTGAGAGAGAGCAAAGTACAAATTACGAGCACAAAAGCATCTGACAGAGGCTCTGAATAATGGTGTACTACAGCACACATTGCCGTGAGATATCAAAGGAATGTCCAAAAACACTGCATATTTTTCTCCATATCTAACCACCTGGAAGTGGATATTGCTGGTGGCAGGGCAGGGGAAAAGGAATCGTGCAAGATGCTGGACCTCCCCTAGCACTTGTGACAAGGGAGGTGACGAGGCCTTGCTTTAGCAAAGTGCCTGGCATGTCTGCAAAACTCACTTCAAAGTAAAACTGACTTGCATTAAGACAAATTTTTGACAAAAAAATAACGGGAACAAACCTGCTGGTTTTAAATCACTGGAATAGCTCTGTGCATAGCGGCTAAACCCTGTTACTGTAGTGTACTTACCAGTGGGCAAGGCTGTGCGTGGATGGATGTGCGCTAGTTTAGTCCACGTGTCTGGCACAGCATCGTAGAAGAGTGCGGGGTTGTAGCACTTCCATGTGAGGAGAAAACATCAACTACCCCTTTGGAGAACAATAAAAAGCATACTGGCATCATAAAGAATAGCTATTTCTATTTCTAAAAAAGCAAAGAAAAGCCACAAATTGCATAGAGTAGAAACAATACTGTTAATAAAGAAAGTTGCTTGCCTTCAAACCGAGGTCCAGCTGTTTAAGAGACCTATGGATCTCAGCGTCTCACACACTTGAAGGCAAACAAGGACATAGAGGCTGCAGGCAGTAGATGTCTGCATGATTTCTGGCATGTTGAACTCCTTGGGAAGCATCTCCAGAATCACATCCAGGACATTCTTAACCTTTCCAGGCCAACAGAAACAGAGCCATTTGAAATCACTGCAATCAACTCTTTGACTCTCCTACTTTGAAGCCTGATTTCTTCTCCAGGAAAGCGCAAATACCACATTTTCTTAGGCAGATAAAAAACAGATTCTCCCCCACCTTTGCTGTCTCTTTGGCAACAGTGTTGAGAGAAACGACTGCAAAGCAGTTAACAATCATCAGCTTCTGTTTAGCTTTACATTTTCAAGTAACACTGACCCCCAAAGCCCACCAAGACATCGTCCCTGGGCTTGGGATGATTGCTGTTACAAGGATGTAGCCTGAGATTGCCTTGTTTTTTTAATCAAGCTTGATTAGTAGTTTGTATTCTATAGTACCTAATAGCTTCTATCTCCCCCTGCCTCCACCACCCACAGTCCTTACTGTCTTGGGCATTAGGCAAAATACAGCGCAGGCACATGCATACACACATGTCATCCCCAAAAAGAGCCTCTCTCCCTCCCTGCAGGCCTGCTCTGGAACGGAGACAGAACACAAATGAAAAACAGTTCGTAGCTAGTTATGAGCAGGGACTGAAAGCACAACATTAATGCAGCTCAGTCTCCGTTTGAGCCCTCGCTTTGGCAGGATGAATGATGAAGGCCGTATATAATTGTCCACACTCACTAAAGTGGACAGGAAGCAAACGTGGAAAGCACAAGTTCCCCCCGGGAAATGAAGCATTGTTTGGCTACTTGCATGCTGAGCTGTCATATTCCCTTCTGCAAAACCCCCATGATCTGATGGTGATAAAAGAAACGAACAGGGTGCCCAGAGGAAAAGGAGGGAGTAAAGAAAGGGATGGAGAGTTGCAAAACAAGAGTGGCAGTCATGGGGGAATTTAATTAGCTCTGGTAAGGCTGAGGAGCTGAAGGCTCAGTCTCATGATATGCCAGTTTTTGGGCCATCTGGCCATAGTTCTACACTGAGAAAGGAAGGTGCAGAAGGCAGCAGGGTGAGGGGATGAGAGAGACTGTCTTCATACTGCCATACCTTGTTAGCCACTTCATTTACAGTTGGTCCTATTTTACCTCAAACCAGGAGAAGTCCATATAGTACAGGGCCTTCAGGTGGAATCATTTAACCTAATTATTTATAGTATCCAGCATAATCCAGTATTGATAATGCTGTCACCAGCTGTCGAAATGTTCTTCTGCATCTACAAAGTTTCAGCAATTTGTCTGGACTCTATGAACCTGATACAGAGGAACAGGGTTACCAAATACTTTTAGCACCGTTACTATTTGCACACTTTTCCAAGGTTCCCAGTTTCTGCAGTATCGAAATATTGTTGCTGCTTCCTTCATGAGGATGTCCTGAGTTTATTTTAAGGACTTTCACTACTGAGGCGAGTATATTTTACGTACTGAATTTCTGCATCCCCTCAGCAGACAAGCAAAGATTATTATGCCGTTTTGTAGATGAGAGTCTGAGACGCGGGACAGAGTCACACAGGACACTGTGGGGGAGGCAGGACTGGAGCCTCAACTCACCTGAACCCCAATCCCAGTAATACATGAGCCACAAGGTTAATTCCGTTCGGTATGTCGTTAATTAGGGGGTTTGCACAAACACGCTGTGCTCACAATAACCTTAAAGAGGTTACAGGGAGCGACAGGTCAATGCGACAATAAGTGGAGTGTGGAAAAGGGACAACACGCATCAGTATTTGTGCAATTCTTAGCTTGTCAGAAACAGTGATCCCAATCCACTTTCCACATAAATGGTCACCAGTTAGGACATTTCTTTACGTATTGCTGTCCCTTCCTTTCCCTTCTGCCTCACTGTTAACACCCAGGAGCTGGGAGAGAAAGGAAAAACATGCTACTTGGTTCCATCTCTTCAAATGTAGGAGTCTCGCATGGGGTTTTGTACTGCTCCTTTGGCCTTAATGAGGTAGACAGTGGCGATAATTTCCACAGCAGAAAAAATTAAGGTCTCAACCAGCTCAGTGTTGAACCAAATACTATTAACTGCACCGTTCCTATAGAACAGGCAGCCCCCACCTCTCTCAGGGTATTTTAAAGATAAGACTGAGGACTTGGGAGGAAGTCAAGAATTAAGTAGGTAGACAGAGGGCTGTGGTGAGATGTACTCTTGGGGGGCTGCCCTCCTCCTGATGACAGGACAAAATCAAAGCTGTAGCAATCACATTTATTTTCCAGACTCCCCCAGCCCCTGCACTGTAAGGACTTCATTGGATTCAAAGAGTTTATCTGAACTTATTGTCAGAGAGCTATCTCGGATTTATACTAGACTTGCAAGTTGGTTTTGCTGAAAAATATTTCTGGCTCTAAGTGGTGCTTTTCACAGGAGCTATTTCTTCCTAATGCAGGGTCCACTCCACAAAATCACAATAAAATTTAACAGCTTTTGGCATTTAGAACAGTCAACAACAAGCTGCTGCTCACAATAACACCAGTAAGCACTTATTTCTGAAGTCATTTTGGTTCTGCAACCAGCCATTTACCTGCGCCCGAACCTGCAGCACTAATCTCACCCACAATAAGCCATGTCTTCAGAAGCCACTTTGAAGTAGTGCTGAGGTTTTGAAAAAAAAGCTCTGTTATTCACCTCGAGTGGAAGATCAATTCTGTCAGACAGTCTGTACTTACCAGTCTCTCTACTGGCACTTAAATCGGGTTTTATTGTGTTCCTGGGACTCATGCGCACAGAGGGAGGCTGCAGGTTTCAGAGGTTCATAGCAGGCACTCACCGCCCTTCTGTCCTTACAACGGATCCCAGGTGAGCTATAGCAAAGCTGGCATATAGTGGCTTGTTCTAACACCTCCTCATCAGTAATGTGAACAGGTAAAAGGGAAGGTGATCTCTCCAGCGAACACAAAGCGCCAGCGCTGATGAAAGGCATTGCCATCCTGTTTGCATTCATTTGCCTGCCAGTCAACGAATGATTGATTTTGCTGGTAAGTCGGGGACCTAACATTTTCTAATTACTGCAAAAAGCTTAGGAAGATATCTCGCTATTTAAAATACCAGCAGATCCACGCTCGGGGTTGGGTCCCTAAACTTTCCAAAGGCCATACAAATAGCAGTGATTCTGCTCAGGTTTCACCACCTATACTTATTTTACAATTATTTGAATGAAAGTTCAGGCTTGTGAAGGTTAATGGACTGCCTAAACTGGAAGCAGTAATTCTTTACTTATCCATAGGCTAGAGGCACATCCGGAGCTGGCAGGATGAGCTTCCCACCATGCCCCTGCGACCTCAGCTGTCATTTGGAGAAATCAGCCTCCGCTGAGGTCAGGAGTACAGTGGTGTTTAGCCTTTCCATCTCCATGGCAACTTACTCTTGGGCATCTTCTTCTGAGCAGTTACTTCCAATTGCCTTCATCTGAGTGTGGCTCTTTGACCTATGAAAACCCACTTGTTAGGGACCGAGAAGACACCAGCAAGCTCATCTCGCTCACGACCGAAAGGCCACATTGCCAAGGGGGAAAAGTGCACTTTCCCCAAGTTAGCCAGGCTCTGCAAGTGGCCTGCTCACACCTAACATGCTAATTTTC
>VXBO01011789.1:154193-220802 GCA_013400135.1 Rhinoptilus africanus | reverse complement strand
TTTTTTATTTATATACACACACACACACTCCCCTATATATATATATATATATATATACACACACATTTTATATAAATGTATGTATATGAAAATAGATTAAAGTAGTTTCCATACAAGGCTTTTTAGAACTAAGGTTAAAGCAACGTTTTCTTTTTTTATCCTCAAAAATTCTAACATTTATTTCTGATTAGAAGCAACTTTGGCAGTCTTGCACCTTGGACTCGTGGATGCTTCACGTACACTGCGGTCCAGGGCCAAAACTCAATAGTGAAGTTTGAATCATTCTGTACATATCAATCGGTGTTAATCTGGTAAAGCTACAGAAATAGGTGCGTGAGGGAGTGGTGGAAAATGAGATACAGTCTTACAAACTGTTTTCCCTATTTTGGAAACAGGAAAACGCAAGGAAATATATAATATTTCCACTCTGTTATTTATCTGGAGAAGAAAACATACAAACACTAAATATAAGTTTTGAGGATAGTGCCATTCTGGACTGCTGTAACTGGCGAGTCTATCAGTCATGCTGGTGAAAGCACAGTTCTGTAAAAAATACTCTCCTATGCCCGCCCAGACCTTTCTAAATGGCAGCACCTTAAAAGACAATAGTTCTATTAGGAATAAGGAGACCTAAATGTGCTATCCCCTAATGTCATTAAGCAGTGTTACAAAACACTGAATTCAAGTTGCCAAGTAAGGGTGCTTGCAAAAGTATTTAAACGCTAACATGCCAAGTCACAAAGCCTTGCATACAAAATCTGCTCACGCCGAATCACTGTACTCATTGCAAGTCAGAGAATTTATTCCTCCACAGCCAGACAAGCCCTTGCTACGGGTGGGGCTGCATAGACGAGAAAGCTTGTGGTCTTCCCCACAAGGCTCCAGTCCGAAAGATGACTTTCTTTTAGGCTGAACACACTTTATACATGTGCAAGAGCTTTACGTACATATGAAAGTTCTTACCACAGGTGGGCTGATGAATTCTTGCAGATAGACACAGCAGAGCCTGCAGTCCCAGGTGTCAGTGATGTGGCCGCCGTACATGATCGCATCCAAGAGGTAACACAGGTCCTCCTGGGGGACCTACCTGGGAGCACAGAACGCACCACTGAATAAAACAAGTCAGCTTTCTAAAGGACAAACCAAAGCTGCTCGGAACAAACACTGTTAAGAGAAACAAAAGAAATTCAAATACTTCCTTTCAGAAGGCTTCATGGTTATATATTTGCATTGCTGGGTCTCGTTTGCTTAGTAAATAACTACATTGAAACACAGATTGCTTTTATTTCAATCCGGTGAGAGGTATCTATAGGTATCTGAGTAAAAATATCAAGTTTGTGACTAAAATTCAGTAATGGTGTAAAGCGTATCATCTGAGCCTTATGTCACGTTTTCTACCTTATCCCTTATAAAAAGCTTTTAAGAGAAAAGTACATTTTCCAAACACCGCATGATATAAAAGAACATAACTCATTAACAAGCGCATGCATGTATTTTCCCATACAGATCTTAAAAAACATAATCCTCATGAGTGACAGGAAGGTAACCCACTGTGCCTTTCTTAGAGGAGAAATAAAAAACTTGTATCTGATTGCAGTCTTTTATATCTCCTCACTAGGAAGCACTCAGTAACTGAAATTTTACATTATTGGAATTTGGGATATATTCAAGAACTTTGGTAAAAATTGAATTAATATTAATCCCATTACTACCACATCACATAAGCATTACGTTTATTGTAGAACTCTGGTTATAATGCCACTGTTATAGCGTGTGATTAACAGTGGTAACACATTTTATTCAAGGAACTACTGTCTTTCTCTTTTATTTGGCTTCACAGAGTTTGAAGCTTCTTTTTGCTACCCTTTGGTTTGCAAAATATGCCAGTTTGTGATGAAACCTTTCCAAACAGGAACTTTTACGCCCTTGGGGGCAGTATTTGCCTCCCAACAGTTCAAATAAAAACTTAATTATAGGCTTTAAATATTGCATGATGTGACAGAACAGAACAAGTAAAATAGCAGCAGCTATTCCAGCCTGCTTGCTACAAGTTTATTTCAATTTAAATATGTGAAACTCTAATCCATCTTTCTTTTAAACCGGTTTCAAGAGAATGAAATAAGAAAAAAAAAAAAAAAGAAGGCCACTGGAAAATAATATGCAATGCTGCATGCTGGTGATGAGAAGCCTGAACAGAGAATCCCTGTGAAAAATGCCAACAGCTTGGATTTAGAATGAAACATCCTTGCAGTGAGAATAAACCTGCTTTTGTCTTTGTTGGCAAAAGAAACACATTTAATGTTTTCCTAATTTCATATATATTTATCTCAAGAAATGGCTTTTCCCTTTGTCTTTTAGAAGAGTATATCAATATTCTAACTCAGTACAAGCTCATTCAGCTGCACACTTCTGGGACATTGATTACACTGGGATAATCAAAGCTTCTGATATAAAAGGGCCATTTTTCTAGTCTGAGAAAACTGAGGAGTTTGCATTAGAAATATTTTGGGCTGTCAGGTTTGCATGATTGCCACTGTTTTTTATATAAAACTGGTCTGTTGTACTCAAAAAAACACTACTCAAAGCTATTGCTCAGTGGAGGTGAGGATGGAGCTCACATTCCCGGCCCCCCCCGGCCCCCAACATCAAACAAGAACTCTGTGAGCATGTGTATAGGGACCAGAAAGCAGAGGGGAAGAGCAGGACAATGAGGCAGGATCAGACATGCTGCACTTCATCGGTGGAGACTGTAACTATCAGAGGTAGGTAGGGTGGAGTTTGTCTTAGCAATAGGAAAATGGGTTAAGTCAGACTGAGATGCAAGAAGATTAACTGTTCATATGGAAGCACCATAAACTGGTGCAAGTGATGATGGAGTTAGGGCAATTTCCACTAGCTGATGAACTAGCTCAGGTTCCCCAGTTTATGCTTTCTGGTCAATCCCTAATTGTCTTAAACAAAGTTGTGCCCCAAGAGTACTCAATTGTGAGACTTTATACACACACAGAGCTATATAGATGTATATAGACATACAAAGTCACATTTAAAAAAAACACTATTATCTCTTTTCTCTCCCCAGTCTCTATGTTAAAAAAATGCTTATAAAGCCACAGGGTAATGAATCACTAACCGATACAATGAGAAGGGCCAATAAGCAATATCACCAAGAGGAGAGAAGAAATAATTCTCGCTCTTACAGACCTTTCTAGTCCTCCCTGCCATCAGAATCCTCCCACTCATTAATTAGCAGAATTATCAGCTTATGAATTGTGGTTTGAAAAGAACAGAGCTTAAAGCAGCAAGATTTATTAGCAAAGGAAACTAAGGGTTAGAATAAGCTGATTTTATAGACTTGTTTTCTAAATGAGAAGCATTATTAAATCATCACTACAAAATTAAGCAATTATTTCACCATGACACTGAGTACCACAGTAAGGAAAAACAGTTTCATGTCCTATTAGCTACATAAAGGTCAGTAGGGCTAAAAAAAAAAAAAAAAAAGAAAATTAATTTCTAAGAGTAAATACAAGTTGGGAGATATGGAGAAAACCATATCATCAAGGAGTGGTATTTCCCTCTCTTCATTTCTTTATAAATATCTCTTCAGTTTCTTTAAATTACTAAAATGGGAGGACCTACTCAGCACTATCCTATATCATTCAGTAATAAATAATTGTTGCCTTTATTTAGGCATTTTATATACAGAACTCAAACAAATGACCTCAACTGAGTATTTAAACTATACAAGTGTGAAATATGCCATAGCTCAGAAATAAAATCACTCATCTACCCTTAACTTTGACTCAAGGGGAACATTACTGAGAAAGTCACAACAAGGTGGCATCCTTAATACATAATAATGACACATGCAGGAAATGCACCATCATTTATACATGTGACGTGCTGTAAATTGCTTCCATCATCAGAACTAATTGTAGTGATTATTAATGCAGTGTTATGAACTGTCAGAATTGCTGTATGTAATTACATTTGTGCAAATGCTTCATTACCTGCCTAATGAATTTGGCATATATGCACATGTAAACCACTGTTTTTGTTAACATAATGAAGGGCATTTTTTTCCCTCTTAGCTACTGATGTGGAACTGGTTTGACCTATATTACAAAGTTCAAGCATCCATTGCCAGAAAAAAACCCCAACCACAAACAACCCCCAAACCCTTTTGATCTGGTTTATTTTCATATTCGGTGACAGCATCATATAATACCAGCTACTTAAATAACAGCTCCGGAGAAAGAATAGTGTCCCCCTTATTCAGCATAAAAAGCTGATTGAGTTGAAATGACCTTGGTGTGTGGTTACCTGACCACTACTTCCTACCTTTGTGTGGGTCTCCAAAATAGTTGCAGAGGACGGCGATGCAGACGGTGAGACCTCTAGCGCTGAACTGGTACTTTGTGTTCCAGCCCCAAGGGCCAAACTTGGGTCTCCCAGCAACGCAAGTGTGAAAATAGTACAGAGGAAAAAGGATGCCTTTAAATTCCCCTTCTCTGGTGCACAGTTCAAGGGTATCCTGTTGAAGAAAAAAAAAGGAATATGTTTATCCAGTTAACAACCGGCAGTGTTATCGATAGCTGTGCCTGCCTCAGCTGCCGAAAGGGAGCACTCACACGCCTGGAGTACGAAGGAGAGTGAGAAACGGGTTTCTTAGTGATCTCTGACTATTAGGCAGCAGTTTTTGTGGTAATTCCTAGAAGCAAAAGTGTTGATGGTTACCTTTTTATTTCCAAATGTCTCTTAGGAAAGAACCGTGGTGCTACTGAAACCAATAAATGTAGAGACTTTAACTAGAACTCTGTAAATACTACTCAAATAATATAGTTTCTCAGCATAAATCACTCACAGACTTTATCCTAAGTAGAAATTTTGCCATTTTAACGTTTATTAAAAAAACATACCATTCCTTCAAATTTTAGATTGTTTACTAAAAAGTCATGTTTGAAAGTGAAGTTTAATCATTTTCCTTCTGCCTCTTCTGTTTGTAGTGTTAGTAAAGAATCTCACCAAAATTAGGTTCTGCACAGGGCTTCAGCTGGTTTTTAAATTACTGAGACAAACTATTTCCCGTTTTCTTATAAAACCTGCAGAAATCCATTCTTGGTTCTCTGCCAGTTTTCTATATTCTGCCTTTTAGTTTAAGAAGTAATCAGCATAACAAAATGACTTTTGATACCCATAAAAACATGGATATGTGGAAGGACCTTCAGAGGGATAAAATCTTGGCTGTCAAAAGGAAACAGGTCATCCTGAACTGAACAGGTAGCAAAGTCTGAACAAAGGTGAAGGATTTTATGTCTGACAAAAACCCCTCCTTAAGTCAGAATCCTGAGTTTAACCATGAAAAATATAACACAAGCTTCTATCATGAAGAAAACCACAAAACATTAATTTTTTTCCACCTGGATTAGGCATAGTTTGATTTTCTTATTACAATTCTTTTTGCTCCCCACCTTCTTGAAATTGAAATTAAAATACCTTAACAAGAAATGTATTAAAGACAGTGTCTACATAGGAATTTGTAATAAGCCACAAACACCCACGGCTCAAAATAACAGGGAAGAGAGTTTTCTAAAGTATCAAGCTGAGAAATTAGCTAATTAAACTACAAATATATACTGCCTGAACAGAACACAGCCTAAAGTGGGACAGGAATGCATATCTTTGTCTGGCTTTTTCAGCTTTCCATTAAAAATATTATTATAATAAGTTATTAAAAAAAAGAAAAAAATTGATTCATTGTTGTCTGTTTGCTACAAAACCACAACGATTTTCCCTTTCTCACGAGTATCTTTCCAAATCACCTCATACCATGAATATCAATCCATTTGTAGCCAAGGTAGCTTTCACATGTCTCTTTTAGTGCACAGCTCTTTTGTTCTAGGCATTGGTTGGCAGAGTTACCTTTAAAAGAAACTCTTACCCTTTTCACATCCAAGCTCTGCCTTCATGTGTCCTGTGCTCAAATAAATACATGCTAATACACTTCTGGAAGGCTGAAGTCTACAGTTACAGTTGCATTTATCAGGTCTGCTTTGCTGAGACTGATAAGGTTTCTGCTCCAGTGCTTTCACAGCTGCGGGGAAGTTGACTTACACCAAGCTTGAAGATCTGTCTACAGGTTCCTCAGGGTAAAACAGCTGGGATAACGAGGGATCTGGATTGAAGGAGGCTACGCACGTCCAGGGACATCCCTTTGCTCCACATTCTCATGTCTTCTTTCTCCTACTTCTTTCTTTCTACTCACCAAGCAGCTCCGCAGAATGTCATGCAGGGAAAGAGCAAAAAACAGAACAACAAACAGCACATACCCCTTGCTCATTAATTCCTTTCTTTATGCCTAACCACAGGAATTCATACACAGGGTACTGAGCCATTGCCTGAATATCTGGGTACATAAATCCACTCTGGGGGAGAATGGACATGGTCAAACCAGATTTAGAGCTGAAGTTTGCAAGTACCTTTGAATGGAAGAGCTCCGACTTTAGGGCATGGACAGGGTTTTTTCATGAGATTGTACCACTGGGGAAAGATGGTGCGATGAATGCACTTCTTTCTGTTTTTGTAAGCATATGTACACATGTCTACATTTAATAATAGAAATGTAGGCATTCTTGTCATGCCTTTTCTCCCGCCCAACAATGACAGGAAACATGGAGGCAGCACAGGGCACAGAGGGCTGGTACCCTGCACCTGTCAGGTTAATTTGGAAGCACAAAGATCCTGAAGTTCTGGTCTCCTACAAAGTCGTCATCAATGTTGGGATGATTACTCCTTCCCACAGGGGAAGGAGTAATTAAAAGAAATGAATAATAATAATAATAATAAAAAGTACTTCTTGCTTTTAGCTGGTCAAAACTATAGAGAGCAGCATGTAAATTAGCCAGCACCTCTGTAGGAGGCTCACTGGTAATTTTAATTGAGTTTTCTAGTATTCCTTGAGGAATGATGTGCTCTTCTGGGGTTGGAGCTGGCTCAGCACTAACAAAGACATGGAAATCAGGATGACTTTCTTCACTGTATTGCTCAAGGGGTTTTTGCAAGGTTCCCATCCGCTTGGCTACTAGATAAATATTTTGTTGAAAACTAGCCAAAAATGGTTATTGTGGGAAAACAAATAAATTTGTCATCCTTAAGACATTTATATTGTGGCTTTATAATGGAAACCAATTAAGTTACTTAAGTGAAAGTGTCATTTGATTATTAAATTGATAATGCAAAGAATAAACTTGAACATTCTTAGCTACTGCCATTTCTTGATATGTGCTGAAATAACAGAGGTTTAACCGCTAATGCCTGGGAAGTTTCAGGCCTTGATTGTGAAGCTAATGAAAACATTATAAACTCAGGGTTAAGGGATCTGGGGGTATGGGCCTTATCACATGTAAAGATAAGCATAACTCATCAAAAACTGGGAAAGGCCTGGGGGGGAGAAGGAAACCAGGAAAAAC
Source organism: Rhinoptilus africanus (assembly GCA_013400135.1). Taxonomy (NCBI): domain Eukaryota; kingdom Metazoa; phylum Chordata; class Aves; order Charadriiformes; family Glareolidae; genus Rhinoptilus; species Rhinoptilus africanus. Next base: position 213,333 of record VXBO01011789.1, on the reverse strand, counting down.
TAGGAAAATTTCCAGTAGAACTGGGACCTAAGACAAAACATTTCCACTGCATAGCAGGAGCAAGACCGAAGAAGTGCTAGGCTACTTAAAAAATATGTTCCATACCACTTCAGAGTCCAATAGTCTTTAAGGTTCATAACATATGAAGAGAGTGGAAAGTCACTGATAAATCAGAGAACTGAGTTGTAATGGAAAAGTATCTGTCTCCAAAGCACCTGCTGGTGAAATATCGGAACATCAAGAGAAAGGTTTAAAATGTGGCTGGGCTACAGCTGTTTTCACCCCTCCATTAGCCCCCACTCCACTGTTTCTGTTACAGTACTAGCGTTTCAACTCAAACTGCAGCTCAGCCATGCAGCTTCTCTCTGGCTCTTCGCTGCTGTGCCAGAACCTGCCGACTGCACTGGCTTCCATCCCCGTGCAGCGCAAGATGAATTACAGCCCCATACACCAGCCAAGGAATACGACACGTCAGTCACGCTCTGGCTGCCGCATCACTTTATCATGAGGCCTGCTGAGGGGATATTCCCAAATTGTCCCTTGACATGTGGAAAAAGCAGTAGGGGAATGGAAAGAGAGGGAGACTTTCATATCACATTACGTGATAGCAGCCTGGTGGCACCTGCATTTTCATATAGTCTACGTCCATCCACTGCAACTTAGAAGTGATTTAAGCCTTAGTATAATAACAAAATAATCATTCAATATATCAGACATCTGAATTTGAGAAATTAGAATAACAGAAGAGTTAAACCTGTTACCAAAACATTTCAAGTCAATCTTTCTTCTGCCAGTTTACCAACCACAGCACCAACTGTTTTTGCTAGATCTGAAGCCAAAGCAATTTTTAGAGTATTTCCCAAGTCAGTCAGAATAGCTTTTTCTTTTTCTAAAAATATCTAATTATACACCCCCTAGCCGCCTCCAACAAAATGCATGGTAAAATACTTCACCTTTTTGCTCCAGGATTATTTTTTTTAAAACATAAAGATGTAGGGGTTTTGGGCCAAACCCCAGAAGACTGAAGCTTGAGAAGCACTGTGTACATTCAAATCCCACTAGCTCTAGGTAGCTTAGCACCACTTGGGATTTTGTCCAGCATCTTTATGTAGTCCCCCTTTTCGACTTTCCCCAATTCTTCAATGTCAAAAATCTTCACAGCAAAATCATTACCTCCCTTCTCCCTCAGAAGCCAGGCATATCCGGCTAGAAAGCGGAGCAGGTCTGTAAAGCCAGAAGCCTCTCAGATGTTCCCTATTCATCCCTGTGGCTTCAGACACATCACACTGCTGATCTAGGGCTTCTGCCATCTCCCTTTTTTTTTTTGCCCTGTCCCCAGAGCAGCTGAGAACTCTGAAATTCCCCTGAAAACCATGACAGCATTTCTATACTCACTAGCAGAAAAGCAGTTATTTTCAGACTAGTGTGACTGGCTTACTTGTGCGAAATCTGGTTAAAGAATTCTTCCAGTTTCACTGTCGATGAAGGGTTCAGTTTGTGCACGTTTGCACAGTGCCCAGCACACCAAGGCCCTCACTAACCCCATGGTGATTTTATTTCATTCAGATAACACTGGCTCTAGCCCACCTCTTCATTTGTTGCAGGCAACCTGGTTGACCGCCAAGGATCACTAAGGTTATACCCAGAAGAGGAGGGAATCACCCCATCCACATGACCTTTTTAATATCAAGGCCTGGAACACGCTTTTCTTGTTGGGCTTCAGGACAAAGGGGTTGCTACAAATATCCATTGGTTATTTAGCATAAAAAGGTGGGAGGGGAGCATGTTCTTTCAGTAGGATGAACAACGGCAGTTCTCCTGTCCACTCCCTTGTTGTGGTGGGAACCGCACCTTGCCAGGACATTGTGCACATCTCTTTGTCCACTGCTGAGTGGGTTCCATACAATGCTGTCCAAAGATGCATCTGCTATCTCAGAAGAGCAGCACTCCAGGGCTAATTATGCAGATTCACAGGAGGAGTCAGATCCATTTAACTAAAGTCTCCATTATGGCCCACTCAATGGAATAGAAGCTCTTAATTACGTGGGGGAAGCATATGCCTGAGGGCAGTCCTACCTACCCACCAAAGGATTTCTGTTTTATCTTTCCAGTTCCTCCTGGGAGTGTGAGGACAGTGTTCAGCAAAATGTGACATACACTCTATTAATATGATGTTTATCCTGTTACAATCAAAAGCAAAAGCAAAAAGGAACAAGATTATTAGCTGTTTAAAACTTCTGCTGTAATCCACCGCATATTTTGTTTGTGTTCTGGGAATATCCCTCCAACTGAGGAGACTGTTCCCATCAGAGGGGCTGTTTGACACTCACTTGGAAAAGGACCCAATGGCCACATCTGTCAGCCTTCTCGAGTGCCTCCTCTGCAACCATCTCCTGCCTTTGTCCTAGAGAGATGTTATGAAATCTTCCAGCATCTATAGTAAACCCAAGCTTTTTGCCTGTAAAAGAAATAATTGGGGAAGGGTGATTGACAGAGGGGGAGGAGATAGGAAAATTAGCAGAGCAGAAAGGAAAAAAGAATGGCAATGCCCCCACTAATTTCACTATCACTTGTGCAATGCATATTACTTCTTCTGAAGCACTTCACTAAACCCTTACAATTTCAACAGCACAATTGCAAGCTCTCAACAGTGGCCTTATTGCTGGTATTAGAAAAAGCCTGCAGAAATTCGTTCCCTTGGTTTTAAGATAATGAACCTTTTGACATTTTGATAGATGCTCGGCATTGTTACTGAGCTTTAGAAACTCTTACGGGGGTACAGAGCAATTCCCTTATGAAAAAAGGAGCAACATGTGGTAGATATCACATCAGTTTTTTAACTGATTGGTTCAGTGGGTAAATGCACAAGCATCTCACCTTGTGAGGCCTGAGTTTAAATTGAGCACCGCGAGGTCACAGCTGTATTAACCTGGTATTCTCACTATTGTCTGTGGGGAATAGTAATCCTAAGTATAAAGCCACAGAGCCCTATACAATTGAATATAGTTTGTATAATGACCATTATTTAGTCACAGGGGGCACAAGATTACATGAGTATGGAGAAAATTGCCCTCTGGCCCTCATCTAGTCAAAAGGTAGAAAACAGTACAAAGGAAACCTGCATTATGCCAAGCAGAGGAATGCTCAGGCTAAAAATTTCTTCATACTGTAGTGCTTATGGCCTTACACTTTTCATCCACCCCATTTACCATGAATATGTTGGGGGTGGAAGAAACTTTAGAACTTGAATCTCCTGTTGAAAATAAACCATGCCCAACTTTCCCATAGTAAAGCATACTCCATCGTAGTGACAGATGATTCTGCAAGGCTTTGTTCTGTTTAGTAAAAATACACCCATACAAGTATGTGTGCATGGGCATGTACACACAAGTGTATAACCGTATATCAATTTATCTGCATTTCTAGCCCTGCATGCTCCATTTCACTTTTGAACTCAATTTTTCTCTTTAACAGGAGGACAGTTGAGTGGTCCTTGTACCAGAAGCAAACAAGAAGCTTACTTAGCGTCTCAGTATATTCAGGTGGGTTTACTCCTGGAGACAGAATGAAAAACAAAGGAGTGGCTGGACTCCTCGCTTCATAGGATTTTGCTAAATCCATCCCTGTGCTTTACACTTGTCTTGAGCCAAGCTTTTCCTCCACAAAGTTCCTGTACATGTGAAAAAACATGCACGAAACACCAAAAATGTTCCCCGATACAACCTTCAAGCCTGCACCATTCTCAGACTTGAGAAGCTGACAGTGACGTTCTAACAGTCATTTCATCAAAGAAATTGGACTGAAGTGGAAGGCAGTGGACTGAAGGCAAGAAGGGGAGGCAGGTGGTGAAGTGAGACAGAAGACAATCTTTCACATTTCTCTGTGGGGTAAGGGCCATGTGACAGAAAATCATAACTTCTGAATAAAGAAGCCTTCAATAACAGAATCCAAGAAGTCATTATGTGCAGGCAATACTGTCACATAAAGCCAGGGCAGCTGGACAGAATAAACACTCAGGACACAAAAATTGCATTCTCAGAAGGCATGTAAATAGGTAAAAGCTGTGATGGTGGGGTGTGGAGGACCAAGTCTATGAGACCATCACTTTGAATCAAAAGATCAAACCAGTACAACTGGAAAACAGCTGTAACAAGATCAGTAAGTATCCACAACTGAATCTTTCTTGGTATCACACAATTTTAAAGAGAGGAAACCTGAAAATCGTTATCCCATGGGCTTAGCTACCAGCCCTAATACCATAATGAGAAGTAAAACTGAGAAATAAATTTTTAGCTATTAATAGCATAGCTTACTATATTTCCATTTATTAATGAGCACTCTCCTTAGGGTACCTATATGCAATCTAAAAGAAACCACATGCATAGCTCTCCAAATATGCCATGACTCATGTCTCACCACACCACCTCCTCAAACTCTTCACGAGCAAAACAGACTGGGAAGGACCACAGCCACTGTTTTCCAGCCCTGGGTGACCAGCCAGTTTTATCAGCTAATTGCCTCTTGAGATCGGAGTTTTCCCCATGCTAACACATACAAACCACCCTCAAACACATTTGCCCCAGAAGACATACCCTCAGGTTTCATACCTAGGAGCATATGTCATCCTGTCCAGAGGGACCGCCTTAAGTATGATTAGTCCCTGAAGAGAGCATTTTTTGTCCATTCCTGGGTGTTCTTTCCCTTTTCTAGGCATTCTGAGTCCGTCTTTTGGTGGATCTTTCAATATCTTTATCTAACCCCCTGAACCCACCCATCATGGCCATGGCCTGGAGGCATGCCAAAGGCATAAATACAGATGACGTACCTTCTGCGTGGAGACTCAAACAGGAAGACAAATACTAATACTTTTAGGGTATGTAAAAAAAGATAGTTTAACCAAATACAAGGGACTCAGGATTTACCTTAAAATACTAAGTTACATATATATATACACACACACACATAAAAATAATATTATTTCTAAGAGTTTGGTCAGTATTACCATACTGTCTTACTTTTAAACATCAAGATATGACAAACTAGAAATCCTGTACGGAACATTCACTATAGTAAGGAGTGATATGATGGCCAAAATTATATTTTTAGGGGACTAAACCAAGTAGGGTAAAACAGGATTTCCTCACAAAGAACAGTATGTGATTTCTAAGGAAACACACACTGAAAAAGCAAAGAGAACTCCTCTTTGAAAGCACCACTAGTTCTACTAAAAATTATGGTGGGATGCATGACTTCATCAGAAATTGTCTAGTTGTAGCATGCCTCTGGAAATAATATCAAAAAAGATTTAGGACTGAAAAGCAGTTTTCCCAGCCTACCTTAATGGCACTCCATGACTGAGTAGTTAAGAAGTCAACAGGACTCTTGTGTGTTCAACTCTGAATCAGAGAAGGAAATCCAATTCAGGGAGTTCTATCTCTTCTTAAAAGAACCTTGACAGCATACAAAATTGAAAAAGGTCATCAGACTTGCTTCAGAGCCACTGCTGCCTTAAATTGTTCACTGCTCAAACTGTTACTGAGCAGGTAGCTCAAAGCGACAAGAATTCCTAAGGCTGCATGTTTTGAAACTTGGATACAAAAATTTACATCTTGTTTTAATGTTATTTTAAAATAATTATTTTAAATCTACTGCAAATGGAATAATTCTTTGATATTAGCCACTAAAGGTGTGGCAAACTTTTTCAAAACCATTCCTACACACACACAGAGCTGAACTTTCTGAACTTTCCTTTACCTGTTAAAAAAGTCATACTGAAAACTAAACACAACCTGTCAGTCAACACGTTTTGCAGAAAATGTAGCTGCATTTAGATATATAGTTTATATATATTGTATATATGATATATATAACACATATATATAAATAAAATGATCTATATAAAGTACTGAAAGACAAATTCACCCAAATTTTAAGATAAGCTAACCAACAACAGCAGTTATTTTTCTTTAGCTTGTGGGAATATAAACAAACATAAAAATTTAAGTCTTGCACTCTCAAGTTAACCATAGATAAAATTGCTCACAAATTATTTTATACTACTGTTACCAAAAAAGTATAGATTCCTGAATTCCATCTCATTACGTTTATGTATCCTTTTTATAACTTGGAAGATAGCGAGAAGAACAAATAATGTACAGCTCCTTCCATCACCATTCTAAGCCCTCTTCAGACAGCGTTTTTTCTAGCTCTTTTATCACTTTAACAGATGGAGAAAAAGAGACATCTTTGCCGTGATACCATATATTCTCTCTCCTTTCTGATATAAATGCATCCTTCTTCCTCCTTTAAAAGTCTTCTATCTAAAAATGTATTCAATAAATCAGCAGTTTATTGTGCCCTTTACTCTGGTTTCTGTCTATTCTGTAATTGTGACTGAGCTTATTTTTCAGTTGCTGTACAGATTTCCATTTTTCATGATCCATCTCAGTACCACCGCTACAAAAAAAGACAAAAGTTAAGCAACACAGTGCTAGAAACCGAGGTGATATGAATAAATCCATCTGTAACGTGATTTCTTTCCCGCCTTTTTTCTCTCCTTTCTCTTCCAGACACTTCTACCTGCTTCTTACTCCCATTTATACACTATGCAGAGTAATTTAATTTTTCCTTTCCCCCCTCAAATTGTATTCCTCAACTTATAATTTTTTTACCTTTTTATCAAATTGTTGCTTTCTAGTTTTAATTCCTAACTCTGACACTGGCCAGCTCTGTGATACAACCTCTTTTGAAGCCAGCCCTTCAGGGCAAAACCTGCCACTCAGTACAACTGAGCCCTGATTTTTTTCCAGGGCATACAGATACTGAAATCAGAAGGAAAAATAACAGCCTGAACGCGATATGGGTATGTATTATTTAGTGAATTCTTACTTTGCATGCCACATTAATTTCAACCTTAATTATCCAACCACAAGTAGCTAAGTCATGCTGCTTATCCTCAGTGTAGCTTGATAAAGTCATGGCAGCATTTTAAATGAAAAGAATTACATAAAAGCATCTTTGGAATTTCTGCAATTATTATTGATATTGAAGCAGCAGTCACACTATGTGAGAAACTGCACAGCCACTAGGTAACAAGATTTGGGGAGAGGCATCACCCAGTAAGTATCAGCACCACCGATCTGAAAATTTTTCCTCACCTGAAAAGCTGTGTGGGTCAGAAAAATAGCTTATCCTTTTCAAAAAGTCCTTGGCTTGTGAAAAGAAAGGTTGAACATGTGACAGCTTCTGTCAGGTTAGAGATACAACACTGAATATCCCCTGATTTCTCTGCCTGCTTAATTGCTTTGTGAAAGACTGCATTGAAGGTTTGAAAATAAGTAGAATTATTTTTATTTATATGAATTCTGGTTTTTTCCTTTTTACTCCTAAGATAACTGGTTTCTGACTGTAGGCTTCTCAGAAGACAAGGGGGCTGCAAATGGCAGTACTCTTCTGCTTCCGTTTTTAACTCAGCAGGCAAAATTTAAGAAAGCTGGTAATTTTGCAGTGGGTGACCTCCCTTCCTCACAGCGTTGAATTGTTTGGTAGATTGTCCACAGTGAATTGTTTATAATAGAATCCCTCAAAACTCTTCCTACCCGACCCTGTGGGATGGCTTAAGAAAAGGAAGGTAAACTGTACAAGCACAGTCAGAAAAAACCCTCAGAATGGAGGCAGCCATCAAAGAGACCTGTGGGAATGCACCGTGTTAGGGACCAGCAGGACATCACATCGTCCTCTCCTGTCTCAGGCTCACAGGCCTGCAAACATGAACATTAGGTACAAGTAATAACTAATATATTGGGCACCACTCCTGGAGGCAAATTCTGCTCCTTGCACTTTGAAACCAAATCAGCAAGACAAATTTTTTACCTTCAGTGAAAGCTGGTCAATGGGGTTGATGTTGCCCAGGCTGTTACCAATGAAGTACAGAATGGAGGCTCTTATGGCTGTCAATCTGTAATGCTCTCTTGTCACGTTAAGCTGAGCTTCATTTACTTCGGCTTCAGCTATGTATAGGATGACAGTTGTCTCATTTCTTTTTTAATGTGCCGTGATTAGCCCACACAATTACCAATCTGTACAAAAAAGAATATGGATAAACTCTAGAAAACTGACTTTATTTCAGACAGTAGCAAATGTTTAAGGTAAACAAGCTTCTTATCTTAGACAAACTTTAGGGAATGACTGTTCTCTGTCAGTCTGTGAACACATTTGTTCATATTTCATGCTGATACTTCTTTTATGAATATTAACTCAAGCATCTAAGTCAAAATGAAAAAAAATGAATTTGTGACAACTACATACCATAGATCTGAAACTGTGAATATGGGGGTGGACAGCCTTTACTGGACAGACAGGAATTTTACCATTCCTAGCTCATAGAAATGTTTGACTAAAAATAATTAATAATACACAGTTGACAGGGGACTTTAAGCTGTTAAAATAGCTCAGTTGTTATTACCTTGTGCAGTATTTCTGCCGCAGTTGACTTTGTTGATTCGAGCTTCTCTACAAATTCACTGTTGTCTAAGAAACTGCCCTGGGTGGCTGACAGGCTGAGCAGCGTGTCATCCTCTGGCTGCCTGAGCTCAGTCTTGAAATTGTTCTGCTGCTTGGCCAGGGCTGACTAGCAGAGGGAAGGAAAACAGTGTATTTAAACAACCACAGTGAGAAATGCTGCTGTATAGCATTTATGAGCTATATTTTCTGCTTAAATATATCAACTGATTTAATTTAATTTCTGAAAGAGAGAGTTTATCTTCTGTTCCAGTACCCTAGAACTAAGGTTCTGGGACATCCAAAGAGAGAAGGTCAAGTTCACCATGGACCACGACCTTATTTCTCTCCTATCCTCCTTCCTCCTCATACTACACAAAAGGACTGTGAATTTGCCAGATGTGGCAAGTGGTAATTTACGTGGCAGTTGAGAAAGGCAACAGTAGCATGAGGCTGGAGAACCCCACTTTGGCAGCAAGCAGTGGGGGAAAGCATGGTCATAGTCTGCTCTGCTGGACTGACCTTCTGACAGTGAAAGAGACCATCTTGACGAGTCTTATGGGGACCTCTCCATCAGAACCTGACCCTTGCATCAAAACCCCCTAGGTGATACAGGCGTTGTAAGCACACAGCCACATGTGGAGCGATGTGCAGGTGCAGAGGAAAATGGCCAGCTGTTTTCAGATCGTGTTCCCAAGTATATTGTTTTCATTCTTCAAGGGGTAATTAAACTCCCTGACTCAGTTTGCCCTTGCATGAAGCAGCAGCACCTCAAAGAGGTGCAGCAAATCTTTGATGAAGTTAGTGAATTACATGGGATAACTGGAAAGACATGCTAGAGAATTAGGAAGTATTCTTATTATTTATTTCACACCCCTAAGTATTTTTTAATTTTTTATCTCATAGATCACAGTCTGCTCAAAGACCTTTCTATGACTAGCTATAAAAGTGTTTTTCTTTGTAAATTACTGTATATTGTTATGACTGCAGCAGCCACAGAACTGCGTCTTTGCAGGAATAAATTATGATTTATTAACCAAATGCCCCAGGTCCTAACAGTGTCATCATATCCTCTTATGGACTGGCATGAAGTTTTATTTACATTTATTGGCTCAAGATCACTGAAGCACAAAGCTCTGCAGAGGGCTTTAGTCCTGCACTGTAAATCAAATGCAATGCACAAAGCAAACCAAGTCATAGAAAGAAGTGTGGAAACAAGATCACTTTAAATTCAATTTCTAGCAAAGCTTTCGGTCAAGTCCATCCCTTTGGGAGCATAGATTTGAGCAAATCAGTAGAAGCACTTTCTACGCTTTGCAGAATCTGACCCTTGAAATCTCGCTAATAGATGGGTTGCTAACAACTACTGTACAGCAAATTCAAACAGGCATATTAATGAAGCCCTAAAATCCCAGAAGGGACAACAGACAGGTCAAAAGATATTCCTTACCTTACGTTTTTCTAAGTGTGGCCTTTCAGCACTAGCAACCTCAGCCAACAGCTGCTGTTCCAGCCCATCCCTGGTGAGTGAAATTAATGAGGATGTTCTGTGCCTGCAGTTCTGGCTTGCAGTGAGGGGTAGCCAGCTTAGTGTGAAGGATGAGACAGAAATCCTTGTTGAATTCACATTCCTTGTCTTCAGTTTTTATATATCTGGAAAGGAATAAAATGCATGAGAATAGGGACCTCACTCAATTAAAAAATCATAAATATCCTAGATTGCACAAGATGGGTACTGCACGATCTTGGCAGCATGGGAAATGGATACAAACCAAACTTTAGGTGTCTGCAGCTTAAGAAATAAAATGAGGATGATTAAACACACCAAGACTATATGAAGAATACACAGAGCATTTCTTCATTGACAGTTTCATTCGCATATGCATCAGACACCAGTAGATTACTCACTACTGTACTGAAGAGTCTGTGGCTTAGGGGTAAACTTCTATCTTTATTACTTACCACAAACTTAGGAAAGTTTTCAAACAGCTCTTAATGAGATAGCTGTTAGTTCTTACAATCATTTCCTTAAATATAGTTCACTTTTCCATCTTTTGAAATAGCTTATCACTAAATCCTAAGAAACTATGCATAGGCATATATTTATAACAAACTGATAGTGATCAGAGGAGAGGGAAGGGCTGATGACTTAAGTGACAAAAATAATTTTTTAAGGTAACCTACTAAATGTTTTGTTCCAAATCAACTATTTGCTGTGTGAAAGAATGAGGTATACTAAGTTTACCTTTTATTCATTAAATAAGATCCGTTACTAAAGAGGTGTCATTTCCTGACCCTTTGCCTTCAACAAGAAGTGCTGGCTTGTTCCATCCAGCAACACTACTACTACTGAAGTACCATTTTTGAGCCCATAAATATGAGGCAACATGAAGTTCACCTTCTTATTTCTATGGCACGGCATTGAAAAAAAATGGAAAGACTGCTTATAGACAACAGTGGTCTGGTGTGAGACAACTTTGTGTCATCTACTTGCACAGTGAGCAGTACGCTGATCTTCAGCCATCGCCTGCCCCAAACTAGCACAAGTACAGTATTTTCTGTACAGCAATGGCTTTGAACGTTCTCTGGCAAGAAAGGAGATCCGAACCCTAGGAACAAAATTCTGTTTAAAAGGAAGTCTGTAGAACATTTATACAATAGAATGTAGGCAGACACAAACCCCTTTCACAAAATTCAAATTGTAATTTTTTTAAGTCAAATAGATCCTCAAAGTGATATAAAGTCTAGATACTGAACATTTGAAATGCAATCCACAAAATTCCCATCAGAACATGAATAAAAGAAGTATTTTCTGTATGAATTTTAACATTGCTTTCTTTCTAGGATATCCTAGGGCATTGCCAGAGTCAGGGACACATATTTCAGCTCTTAACATCCTTCCCTGCCTCTGACATGGTGTGCTGAAAGCACTTCTGCATTTCACTAAGGATCAGGAAGAAAAGACAGTCAGTTATGACATGCTGCAAGTGAATTCCTAAAAATAACATAATGTGTCTGATGCAAGGAAACCCATGACTACAAAACTCAACAGCAGATGTGTATGTTGTATACTACTGCCATGCAAACTGCTGGACATGAGCTTTCCTGGCTTATACTTGTATAATAGTGAAATAATTTAGCCACACAGTCATGTCCTTCAGATAATATAGCCTCCCTCAGGTGGAGCTGAATTCACCTTTCAGTTCTGCAACATGGGTTTCAATTCTGATAATCTGGTTTCTCCACGACCTTTGAAACTGTCTGGAGAGAACAAAAACACCAGAGCTTGACACAGAGAGAGTAATTTTGTTCCGCTTTCAATACACACACACATAGACGCAAGACAGAAGCAGAGATCTGACAAAAGACAACTTCTTCAGTTTTCTCTGTCAGTGGAAAAACCTTTGCTAAGGGATTCACACTCTATTTTAGAGAGTCTATGTGGTGATATAATAAGCTGTAGAGTTCTGGATTCAAGTACTTACTTTATGGGTTCTCAATTCACAGGAGCAATAAATTACCAATTTCTGTGATTACAATCTATGAAAGGCAAAAACTACATAATGACTCTGTGGGTTTTATTACTGCAGCTATTCTAGGTTTTCTGTTAATTACAGTTCTGGGAAAAATAAATGTTTTGTTATTGCCCTCACACGGTTCAAGGAGCATAAGCAACGACACCAAACACAGAGGTGGGGAAATCCAGTAAAATTGCTTAATTTTTTTTTCAATGAAATGTACCTGTTCAGAAGTTAATTCTGGATTCTGAAGAAATGTAGCAGATATAGCTACTATTTATGGAAGTCCATGATAGAAGGCATAGCAAAATAAATTATCACCAAGGAAAGAGAAGTTCTACTTTGGTCATTTTTTTCTTCATAATCTCCTCTTCCACCAGCAGAGGCAGATAGAGCGGACTGAATTAATGTAGCTTTCTACCCAAGAACAGACAGAGCATCTTTCACGTGAGCTCCAGTTCCCTGTTATTTAAGAACATAAAAAGTAAATTAAACAGAGATTGTTTTCTAGCTAGTTTTTTCCCATTGAAATTTTTGCAGATCTTGAAATAAAGTAAATTAAAGGACTGAAAAGGGGATTCTTAGCAGACACTTTCATGCAACTCAAAATTGAAGAGAGAGAGTACCGATGTTCTCCAAAATATGTTATGACTCTAAATGGCAGAAAGCATGATAGCTTCCTAGAGCTAAATGTTTTGGACCAGCTCAGCAAGAATGAAAAAAAGTGATAAATTCTTGGACAGGAAAGGAAAGGGAAACAATATTTTTCAGTGTGGAGAAAAAGGGATAAACACATTTTTCCAAAGGAGCCTTCTTTCTGTTCCTGCTGCTTAAAATTAAAAGCTTCTGGAACTGACTTGCAAACTCCAACAAGTAATGTAGAGAATGAAGTTGAATAAATCAGGTGAAAACAAGTGCAGAATGGAGCTGTTACTAGGCAATCTCAGTAGGCAAACTGTGCAAGTTGGTCAAACTAGTTCAGTGGGAAAAGCGCTGCCTTGAAGTTGCACAGCTGGAGAGACGTTCAAGGCAAGGAAAGCTTCTCCCTGTGGAGAAACCGAGTGAATTATCTTGCTGCTTCATGAATAATAGTCTTGCCTCATAAGAATGGAAACTTGTTCATACAAGCTACACTTGCACATAAATCAAATTTCAAGACATCTTAAAGAATCTTGTAATAACCTAATCTTGCAACTGAAGAGACATGACTACCACTTTGTGAATGTGCAAAGGGTTTGAGGAGGTGTAACAGCTCATGTGAATGCAAACAGGGGCACTATGAACAATGAATTTATTCCCCTATCTTCTCTCCTATGAGTCAAAATGACATTGATCTATTATAGTTAATGCTTGTATCCAGTGATCTCCAAAATAGCAGACCTGGGGAGACACGATAGGAAACACACAGATAAAACTCAAATATTAAAGCCTACCCACACCAAACCTATTCAACGGCATCACTCCTCTTAGAGTGGGCGAGGGCCAAAACCCAGCACTGCACAGAATTGGCACCTGTTTACTTTTATGCCTTAATCTATCTGCTCCAGAAAAATCTAAGTACGTGCATTTTGAATGATTTTTGCATACATTGCTAGTAAGTTGCACCCAAATTTTACTTAATTTCTTGTGCCTTTCATGCTTACATAAAGCTATGCAATACAACTGATATATTTTGGAAATTATTTTATTCTCTTACTTCTTTTCTCTCTCTTCTTAAAGCAAATATCCTAAAATATTTTAATAAAAATCTCAGCATTTTAAAGCCATTTTGAACACAAGGTCACAGTCTAAAGTGTATAAAGACCCACTGAGCAGCTTTGCAGCTACAAAATTAAATTTAAAAAATACCCCCACTTGAACACTTAAAACTTGTTAGGCTTCTAAAGATACACTGAGACACTTAAGCAAGAAGTCTGATTTTCAGAGATAACAAGTACCTGCAGTTTGCCCTATATCACCCATGTTTTGAGGAAAACATAAATTTACACGTATATTTGAAGTTCTCTGAAGCTGAGAATTTCTTTTGCAGCCTTCATTCAGAAAAAATACCAGAAGCTGGTGTTACAGAATATCCAAGAGTCCAACACAAGAACAATCTTGGTAAACAAGGAAGGGGAGAGATCTTTTTATGAAGCTACTTCACAGATCAGCAAGTTCTCTAATATGCAGGCTAGTAAATTTGCCTTGGAAGGAATACAAGTTGATAAATCTCCCTTGCTATGCTTTCTGTCGATTGATATGATAAGATATATTTTACTTAAAATTAGGATTGTCTGAAGCTCAGTGGATTTAATTATTTGTAATTATCCAGTTGTTGTCAGTATGTGGCCATTTTATGACAGTGGTATCTACTGTGTGGGTCAGGTTCAACTGTATATCTTTTCAAACACAGAATTAATGTACTATTGATGAAACCATTACTAGAACCAAATTAAAGTCTGGGCTGATGTATTGGTCCACAGGGTGCTGTCAGACATGAAAGGAGTAATTAGTATTCATTACTTCATACTCCACAACATTCCAATTATTAATGAACTTCAACTGCTGGACTGCACCATATCTATCACAAATACCTTCCTAGTCTTTCTTTATTAGGAGAAAAAAAAATTAAAAGTCCCTGACACAACTACTAAAATAAACAAACAACAGAAATGAATCCAGAATGAGGAAAACTGCTTATTTGGTAATAATATATATTACAGTGCCCCACAAAGGAGGCCTGCTGCATCTTCAATGAGCCACAGAATGTATTGCTGCTTAAAATATTCACCAGAAGAATCTGTATTTGAATAGCTTCAAATATTTGTGTTTGTGTCTGGGTGTACAGCTCTGTTGTGCTACATGGGAGCCTTTGCTAAGCACTATATTGGTGTGCCGCTTGCCCTTTTCAATCCAACTTCTTTCTGCTGTTTTACAACCCTCTGACTCATGCCTTAAAAACTTGTTAGACTGTGCAATTTCTGATCTCTCTTTCAGTATAATTCTAATTTTCAGTAGCTTTTCTTCACTAGATTCTAAAAAGCAAGTTATGTGGTCTTACCCTGAAGTACTTCAAATATCACTACAGAAAAATGTATCAAAGAGGAATCATTTCAAGATCTCACAGTGCAGGGCAAGAGTGCACCTTCCAGGAGCTTCATGTATGCAAGGAGATTTCAGCTGTTGTGTATCGCTTAGATCTACTGTGCAGGAACCAATGCCTGAAATATGGGGGGGCACGGAAGGAGGGAGAAAAAGCTTGGGTAGTCTGTCCAAAACTTGTTTAATCTTTCTTTCATATTTTCTCTTTTAACAATCTGAAACTGTTCAGTACTCTAAACACTCTTTGAGTAACCTTTGAGACCCATCCCGAAAAGCTTCAAGGGTATCTCTGACT
Source organism: Rhinoptilus africanus (assembly GCA_013400135.1). Lineage (NCBI taxonomy): Eukaryota > Metazoa > Chordata > Aves > Charadriiformes > Glareolidae > Rhinoptilus > Rhinoptilus africanus. The sequence continues at coordinate 197,940 of VXBO01011789.1, read as the reverse complement.
TTTTATCAGAATAAACATCATATCATCAACATGAAAAATATAGCTTGTTGATGTGTTGTTTGAAAACAGGAACAGGAGAGAGGAACAATTTCAAGCTTAAAAATAAATTCACATTTAAGCAGAGACAATAACATGGCATTTCAGTTTATCAGATGAAATGTTTAGTGAGGTTTACCAAATTTGCTCCCATGTAGTCACAGATCAAAGTTATTCTTTAAGTAATAGCTGCCTTGAAGGCTCAACAATCATGTTGGAAGTGTTCATGGAAAGTGATGGAAGACATTACAGACCAAAATTCTCCTGCACCAAGGATCTAAGTACAAGTTCTTTTACTTTTCCTAGGGAAAAAGGAGGCATGGGAATGAAAGACTTGATTCACAGACACCCCCCCAAAAGGCCAGAACATGAGGTTTCCCTCCCTTCTACCAGCTACTGATGACACAGCAGTGTCAAAACAGGGAAGACACATTGACTCAGCCTTGCGTTACCCAATTCGTATTTGAATCTCCCACTCGAAAGCTCAGCTACAGACCTCCGAGGTGGAGCTTACGTGGCTATCAGAGCTGGAGTCCTTCCATAGAGAGGGAGAGTACCCATCAGTGCCTGTACTTGGCTGTTTGGAGCACTTGCATGAGAAATGGGGCATGTGAGTTTTGGTAGTAGCAGACTAAGTTTCTGTGTAAAACTGAAGCGAGAGCAACACCACCACTACGTCTGCCTCAAGGGATTTGTGAATACTGGACTGGTTTGATGGAGAGGACGTTGGCAGCAATACTGATGTAAAGAGTCCCCATCTCTGGCTGCTCATCTCTGCCCTGTGTTGCAGCATATAAATTTTTCCTCATTAGTCTTACCTTTTTTCCCCCTTTTTAAGCCACTTAATTGATTTGTTTCATGGTGTGGCCCAACCAACAGTTATGGCAACACACTGCAAAGTGGAGGCATGGTTTTCTTATGCTGATGTTGCAGCTGGAAATCCCTATATTGTTAAATCCAAATATAGTCTGTCATTTCCAATGCTTTCCCTTTTGCTATAGACAGGTAACATGGAAACGAAATATTTTCTTTTCTTCTGACCCAAATTATAATATATGCTTCTCCTTGTTTTGAAGTAAAAAAAAAATAAAGATTTTCAATTTGGGTTGAGAAACTCACATGGATGTCTATATTGTATTCGGAGTCAAATTTGTGAATTGAGAAGAGAATTCTGGTACTTAATCAGATGCAGATACTAACATTTTAATATCCACTCATCACTAGGGTTTAGCCATTGCATTATAAAACCAAATAAATAACTTCATGAAGGGCTATGAAGTAATAAGAAAAAATGTGGCAATCAAAGCAATATAGATCCAGTTGTCATGGAAAAATACTGATTACTCAAGTATACTTACTTTCCCTTTTCAACTGTATGTCTTCCAAGCAGGGGATCAAGTATGGGAGCAGTAGATTCACCCATGTTTTTGATTACTACAGTCTCTCCACAGGCCAAAGCTCTTTCACTGATCTTCAGAAAACTTATCATGAAAAATAAAAAAAATAAACCCTCAAATATTAGATAAATGCTGGCTATAGAAAGATTTCTTTTATATTATGGAATTGGGGAAGTTTTTCTAATAGAGCATGGTTAAACCACGCAAAACTGTTCAGTGAGAATTTCCCAGTGGTTAAGAGTTCAATGGTTTTGAGTTCAATGTCTTTCTACCTATGCTCCTGACAGTCCTCATATTAAACAAAAAATATATTGTTGAGGCTTTTTTGATAAGCAAATATGAGTATATAACACTCCATTGAAGACGTTGTAATTGACATAGAGAAGTTGGGGGAGCACATATATCTTTTAGCTTTCGTTACTTTTAAAATTTTATTGGTTTGTGTTATAGCTTTTGGTATATCCTCATCTAAATGATAAACACTTTCTTGAAGGGTTAGAATCTGAATAACTTGGGAGAACTTGGTTTCAACAGACACTGAGAAGAGAGTTAATAGCGAAGGGCTAGGTAAGCAGACAATATAGCTTCACGCAGAGGGTACTACAGGGTATGAATGAGAAATCAATTATTTTTGAGGGTTGGAAAAAGAATTAAAAAATATTTAATAAAAAATCTTTAATTCAGAGCAGGTGAGCTCATTCAAAGGAGCAGACAGGTTAAATGATTAACAGTTATTTAAAAAATGAGGCATTGCTGCAACCATTTACTGTGCTGTGTAATTGTGTGTTGTATCTGGAATTCAGTAAAATAAACTCAGATGGCCCTTTGAAATCGAGCAGCTAAATCTTACCTAGTTGTCTCCGTAAATCAAAGTAAACATGAGAAAAGATATGACAGATGAGTTACATGCAAGTGCTATCACCTTACATAAAATTCAGTAATCACAATGAGAATTAGAAACATGTTTGTTGACCGGGAAAAGACCTGATATTGGCTTTTGCCTTAAATGCCATTCACTGGATTGAATCTTTCCCTCTGTAAGGAGCACGTGCTGTGTTATGCTAACTAAACTGCACAGTATGAGTAAGGTCATATCACCAGGCTTTGCACCTTACCTATTGAAAAAGTGATTTGCCCCTCACAAGAAGTGCACCTCAACTGCCACTTTATTTCCTTCTCAAGGAATAAAGGATAAATAAGCAGCATTGTTGTAATATTTCAAGTCTTCAAGTAAATGCATTCCAACAAACATTAATCCCTTGCAAAAATTAGGGGAACTTGAGGGCAGCAAACCTGGAAGACAATTCTCCAGCATGCACATACCCTTTCTATCCTAGACGTACGACTTTAAGGTCAGCTCCATATTTATTCTTTATCCATTTAATTCCCTGTAGCTGGGCATCTATCATCAGAGGCCAGTACTCACAGTTTGTTAGAATAGTGTCATTTTCTGTTGACATCCTATCACGGGGCAGTCCCTCGTTAGTCCATGCTGCAATCACAGCACCATCCGTCAATGTGGCAATCGGGTCCAGGCCCTCCATCACAGGAATAGGAAACCTTTGAATCAGAGTGGAATACAATCATCCAGCAAGGTTACCAAGCAGCAGGGCATGACTCAGTGCAACGCACAAGAAAACTGGGCTGATACAAATTAAGGCTTTCCTAGGCAGAAGAGTAAGGAGGATCCCTGTGGGGATCAGATGCAAAAGGATATTCTAGAAAATTAGATGCGAAGCAGCTTACTATATTTATCACAGATTTTTGAAAAATATGTTTTCATTTAGGACATTTACTTCATAAAATATATTTATAGTGCAATAACATTAAAAAATCCCATATATTATAAATTTATGTGTATATGGATTCTGATATTGCAAATTCAATGCTCATGTATTGCTCTTGAACACGCATTTCTGGAACATAAATTGGTATCTATCTCCACAAAAACTACAAACCCAGGATTCCCATGTTATCTTATTACTATAGTTCAGTTAGGTGTTAATAAGATCAAGTGCCAGAGAATGGGCTTGGAGAAGCAGCCTTGGAGCTCCCTGTGTGGCACGAGTTGTGGCAACGCTCTCGTGTGAGCTCCCACTTGCTAAGAAGGAAGCTGCCATCTCCACGTACGCTAGAGCAGCCATCAGACAGCCACGCTCGCTGGATACTATCTTATCATAGGCATTTCCAAGGAGATGAAATCAAAAAGAAATGGCACATCTGAAATCAGTGCTTATCGAACAGGTATGAGTGATAGGGGAATTGCCTAACGCACCACAACAGAGTAAGAGAGAGGGGATAACTAAGTTATTTGGCAGAAAAAAAAGCAGCTAGTGGAAGCATAAAAGAAGTTCTACACCAGATGCCTGGAATTAATTTTTTCCTTACTGAAGCAAAGGGCAAAGCCCTACCAATTCCTTCACAATGTTATCCCAGGCTTCCAAATTTGTGATTTATGGATTAAATTCTAAACCCATCAATTAAAGGAAAGCACAGCATCACCAGTATTTAGACTAAACTACCTTCTACCCCATTAAGAACTGTTTTAAAAATTCTTCCATCAAAATTTTCCTCCTCCCTAGACATGTATCGACTTGTAGACTGGAGATTCTTTTAAAAGTGCACACTGAAATAAAACAGCATGTAAATCTGGTGGTTATTTATAAAGCAAATCATTATATATATTTAAGTTGAGCCAAATTTGCAAAATTATTAGTATTAATAAGAATAGCGCAATAACTCGAGTGTAATTTCTGAGTCACAATGTCATAGTTACTGTGTTATTACAAAATAGATACCACCTTAGTATTGTCTAACCCCTGATTCTAATCACTGAACCCCAAACAAACCTAACTTTTGATGAACAGGCTGAAAATACTAGCACAAAAGGACTAACAGGCACACAAACCCCTCTGCAAGCAGGCAACATAATTTTCTCTGTGTGTAGCAGATTTAAGTAAATATACCAGAGGACCAAAAATATGATCTGTGTTATCTCTGGACTGTAAGGCAAGCAATAAAATCATTTCCATAAGCTGAAATACTTCCTTGTGGCAAACACTAGCATTGGGGTTCTATTAGGGTTTCTAATACAAATCTTCACACAATGCAGGAAGAACATTTTAATATATAGATAATTCTGTTATCCCCATATTTGAACAAAGACGGTACTTCACGGCATAGAACTACTTGTTGTTACTTCTAAAGAGGACTATTAATAAACATCCATTTTTAACATTGCTTCCCAAACGCATTTCTCTCCTCTTTTCCACTCTTCCCCACTTGCAGGAAAACAATTAAAACTGAAATGAGGTATTTCATCTCACTGCTGTTCAGTGAAAGCATCTTAAAAAGCAAGAAGTTACAGTATGAATTATTTTTATTCATAAAAATGTTCAATCTATTTCAGAGGATTCTTAAAAGCGTTAAGAATGACATTTATTTCCAGGTTCCCGCTATTGAAGACAAATATACAGGTGTATTTTTTTCTACCTATCAGTATTAGGCTGCAAGGTAGAAGGGATTTTTTTTGAGAAAGAACTTTACCTGCGAACAAATTTTAGTGGAAAAGGACAGGGAGATGTTCCAGGCAAAACAAAGCTCCACACAAATTAGTGACTGTTAAAGTCTCGCACAAAGCACGCCTCTACAGAAACATGCCCCAGCAGTTCTGAGTGCTGACCTTGGGAAGCTTGGGTTTGGCTTTAACTGCATTTCCAGAATGTCCTCAGGCAACTCAGCTCATCTGCTGTGTCTTACCTTTGTGATTTAAAATGGGGTAAGAGTTCCACCTCACATATTTTTGAGAAAAAACTACATTAATTCTGATATAATGTTGTGATTAGTAGCACATGAGAAATAGGGAACAAGTAGGAAGAGATGAGGAGCATTTGCAGCGGTAAGGAAGGAAGGAATGGTCCAAAGCTTCACAGGAAAGGATGGAGAAAGCTTTGCAGAGACAGCTCTAAGGGTTAGAGCCTCTCTGCAGTTATTGAGTACTATCACCGTTTCCTCCATGTACAGAGAAATGGGAACTATCACAACTACCCGCTCTTCCTGGAGATGAAATATATATGCTGGAAACCAAATACCTGTAAAGGGTATTTTATAGCCATTTTTTAAATACATATCTGTCAAATTTTTGAAAGACTAGACTTCACTGGATGCTCCAACTTTGTACAGCAAATTTTACCTTTTGTGACATTAGAGAAGGAATCCAGAAATATTCCATCAGTTCCTGGCAATACTGTTTTGTGCAGGATCCAAAGTAAGACACAAATGCTGCTGTTAATAAGATGTCACTGCATAAAGTTTTCTTTTGTGCTTTGAGGTTTTCAATGGACTGGCTCCAAAGCATATTTTCAGACTGAAAAGCAAAATAAGAAAATGTTATGTCCTGAACAGCTTGTAAATAACAGACTGTTTAATCTCCACTTTAAAAAACAGAAGCACACAAAAGTACGACGGGAAAGGTACGCTGTCAGCAAGAGATTCACCTCCTAAGACTGCAAGGCTGGAAACAATCCATTGGCAGAGGTGGTGATTTGAAGCCTTTGAAGCTGAAAAACTAGGATGGAGCTCTTCATCAGGCGTTCTATGTCCTTCCCTCTGATTTTTCTCAGTAATTGGTGCTTTTGTCTAGACCAGATACAGTATGGCAGACACACGGCAATTCTGGCAGTACCTGGCATACTACTGCCAGCTACAGTATAGCACTACTGCCTTCTGCAATCTGCAATCATTTCCAGCAAGATTCAGAAAAGGCAAGGAAATGAGAATATTAGACGAAAAAAAAAAAAAGAAGAAAAGAAAAGAGAAAAATCTGTTTCAACCTCACCAAAGATGTGACTTCTACTTTTTTCTCATGCTTTTTTCCAAGGGAAGGGGTAAGGTGGAAGAGTTGCAGGGCTTTTTCCCTCTAATACATCTGGTTTGCTTTACCTACTAGCTACAGAAGTTTTCCTACTGAGTTAAGAGCTGTAATGATTTGCAATTTTGATGGTAGGAAAGACAAGGGTGGTCAAACACACAGGTTGCCCAGACAGGTTGTGGAGTTTCCATCCTGGGAGATATTCAAAACCCAACTGGACATGGTCCTTGGCAATTTGGTCTGTCCAACCCAGTTTGAGCATGGGAGGGTGGACTTAATGATCTCAGAAGGTTCCTTTCTCAACAGTTCTAACGATTCTGTCAAACTTTAACTCTAGAAATTATTTTCTTCATCTTCCCCCCTCTCCTTTCTGAAAGGAGAAAAACATGAAAAATGTATAAAATCAATCTCAAATAACAATTCACTTTCCTTTTAAAAATAAAATATTATGTGTTCAAAACCAAAGTAACAAAATAATTCTTAAATATTATTTAATACATTTTNACAGGTTGTGGAGTTTCCATCCTGGGAGATATTCAAAACCCAACTGGACATGGTCCTTGGCAATTTGGTCTGTCCAACCCAGTTTGAGCATGGGAGGGTGGACTTAATGATCTCAGAAGGTTCCTTTCTCAATCTTGCAAGGACAGACGCAGAATTTTACAATAACAGAATACTCAAACTCTTTTTTGTTTTTAAAAATAGGAAGAAAATGGAAGTATCTTTCATCAACATACACGCTTAAAAGAGTTAACATTTAAATGTTTCACACTCTAAATGCGGAACTCACTGTATGAAGGGCTCCTAAACCCCAGTTACATTCATAAGAGATGACCAAGAAATTACAAATAAAGGACCATTCCTGTTGAAAACTCTAACAGCCATCTTTGTAATGTAGCACTTCTCTTTTGAAGTATTTTAAACATCCATTTTTGCCTCCAGAAGTCATTGGATTCTTCTTTAAACCATTAACTGAAGGCAACAAGACAATAAATCCATTTATTTACAAGAGGGCTTTTTGATTTATCCATTCTCTCTTCTTGTTGTCACTGACTGGTAAGTCATAAACAATAAAGAGCACCCACCTCATTCTCCAAAATAGCTTTGAAATTTGAAGATTTACTAAACATAGAATGATTGTCTATTTAAATCTTCAGTAATTTTACCATACCACCCAAGCACCATAAATCACTAGTGACATTGGCTAACAAGGGTTTAAGAGTTGGAACATGCAGTGTAATAAATTTCCAGACAGTTAAAAATCACTATAATTTTATTCTAATGCATTATAGATTGCCTGTAATGTCATCCTGGCCGGGGTGACCCATTTCTAATTTTGAACAGCTGTTCAGCTCGGGAGTTAGTTAATGATTAAATATAAATTGCCTGATTTATTAGTCTGAATGGTTGAGCTTCCAGGTCAATGCTATATAGACAAAATCATCAGTCTTGATGCTTTTCAGAAGTTAACTGTCTCCTGTTCTAGTCAAAAAGAATTTATTCTCAGAGAAGAAGACTTGACGTTCTCAATTAATCCTTTTAAATATTTTCCTCCTTAACTTACACAATAAGATCACTAATAAAAATGCAAACCTTGGAGAAAAAATTCTTTTAACTATGTACAAACCTTCAAATCCAAGACTTGGAGACTAGCTAAAGGCAAAGGCCATTGGCTTCCACAGAGCTTCCAGGAAGCTCCAGGCTTTGGAGGTTTGTGGGGTCAGGCCAACAGTGCGTCTTGGGGCACAGAAAAGTTTTCGTATGCACACAGTAACATTGACTTCACTGTTTTTCTACCAAAAGAAAGATTATTTACATATTTTACATTTCTAGGCATATTAATTTCAGAATCAGGTACCAAAACCAGATCTGTTTTAATTGCACTGGGGTTTTTTTTATTAGTTCTATACTTTTACAATATTTTTTTTTCCCAAACTGTTTTAATCTTGATTGCCAGCCTCTGCTGAGAGATTTGCAGAAACAAAAGTATTCACTCTCTGATTTTAGAAAGCAAAGTCACAGGGATTTTATGAAATCCAACCTAAAATATTTATTCAGATTGTCTTGGGAAATCTCATAGAAATATAAGTATTATTTGTACTCTTTCTTTCCTGTTATTTACACTTATTGTCAGAAAGGAATAGTTAAAATTCTAGATAATTAATCGAGACACCACAGATTCTGTAAAGACCTAGGAGAGACTGCACAGCAACGCTGTGGCTGACTTGAATGGTTACTGACCGTTAAATAGGCATGTGTTAGCTTTAATGATGTTTGTCTGCAAATAAAGCTAATAACCACACTGAAATATATATAATTTTAACGTAAATGCATTTCATTCTTATTTAAAAATTAATAGTTTCTGCAAAAGGAAAAAAAACCAAAAGCAAATAGCAAAATATCTGATTGGTGCTTTCCACTTATTTACAATCTAAAGTGCAATGGGGGCAGATACAGGGTGACTTCATCCTGACCCAGAGGATTATTCAGTCTTTCTGCTCATTAACTAGAGGCTGCCCAGGCTGTCACAACGTGTTCACAGTTGTGTATAAATGTGGTGACTTAGTTATCGAGACTTCTCTCTAGCGATCATGCCAATAGCAATTGTTCAGCAGTACATGATTTTCAGGAAATGCAATTGTGGTGCAGCACATTTTACTTCTCAGGATTTTATTACAGGTTTATGTGTAGTTTGGAGCTTTTTTTGGTTGTGGGTTTTTGTTGGTTTTTTGTTTTTTTTTCATTTAAATGATTTCTAATAAGGGTCATCTTGTCGCCTGTCTCCCCCCAGTCTTTTTTTCCTCACATGCAATTCTCAAAATTTTTTTAACCTCATGCTTAGCAAAACATTTCAAGTATTTCAAAACTTACACTAGCAAGAACATTCAGGCAAAATCTTACCTCAAGTCCCTTGACCAATCTGTTGACTAACTCAATACCTTTATTTGTTCAGTTTACATCATCTTGACATCGGACTTTCTCTGCAACTGCTTTCTCGACTGAAGCTGTGAGCTCACACAGATTGTAACCCAGAACCTATTCAGAAAAGGGATGTCTAAATACTATAAGCATTTGTTGTGGGTTTTTTTGGTGTTGTTTTACTTTGTTTTTTAAATAATATATTTTAATGACAGTACCTTTAAGCCTGAAGGATACAAACTTTAGAGGAAATGTTTTGTTGTACTCTATGTTCTTTCTACAGCTCCTGGCACAATGTAAGTACACTGACTAACAACAATTTAGAACAAAACCATCACCCAAAAAACCCCTTACCAAATATCCATTTAAATGGTAGATATCCGGTGCATGGAGATAATAGGAGGAAAAATGTTGCAGTAGGATCTAGAGGTGCCAGACAAAGCTGCAAGTTTATTATGCTAGATTCAGTAAAAAACATCCTACACCATTGTAACTATGTCCTATGCATGATGTAGCATTTAAAATTGTGCCAAAGAGGGGGAAAAAAAAAAAAGGCAAGAACAGATTTATTATTTTCATTTTTTATATGAGCCTGGTGGCATATGAAGATCTCGCAATTGAGCTTGGGCGGACAGGATTGTTTTACTAGTGGCAGAAAACAAGCAGATCTCCTGCATGCTGACCCACACTTTCACCAAACATCTTTAACCACACTTTAGTGCACTCTGCTCAAAAGGCAGCAACAAGCACTCCTTCTGCTTTCAGGGATTTCATACTAAATGTTCCTCAACTCCGTAGCAGCCGCTGCCCACTCACAATGAGCCCCTGCAAATTCCCTCTCAGACTATTCAGACCCTTTATTTTCTTCAGTCTCCATCACTCTTGCCATATAACTGGTAATTCGCTGAGCTGCAGCATTTTCTCCAGATTCTCTTAACTGAGTAGCTAGGATGACAGGGGATTTTTAGATATAATCATGTATTGTTTCTGTTAATGCCTACTTAACTAAAAAAGCGGAAAGACACTTGAATGAGAAGCTACCATGTAATGTTATCGTTTTTGAAGATACAATACTCTATCTTTCTGAAAATGTCTAGGAAATATGGTAATAATCAGTCAAGAATAGTTGACAAAGCAGGGGTAAAAAGATTCACAAGTTCCTTCTGGTTGTAAAAATAAAAACTACAAACCACTGCATTTGTTCATCAAAAAGAACCAAAAAGAAGAAAGCCACCCCCAATGTGCTTGCTTCAGTTTTCCTCTTCTTCAAGAAGATAAATACTTATGTTCTTTCCTACTCTATCAGCAAAAAAAGAGAACCATCTCCATCTCAGCAAACTAAGAAGAACTAATGAAAAGAAAGGTGTGAAAGAAGTCAGATAGTTCAGTGATAAAAGCTAAGAGGTTAATGCCTTGAAAAGCACTATTTTTACAAATAATGAGGTGAGGCAGAAGTTGAATAAAAAACAGGGCTTCAAATATCATTTGGAAAAAAGAAAAGGCAGAACAACAGAGGCTGCAGCAGGCAAGTTACCTGAAACTGTTTTGTTTCTACTGAACTAACAACAGTGAGTTCCACTTCAGAACAAAATTTTCCTATTTTAGGCTTAATGGAAGAATCATAACAGGAGGAAGGTGTGCATACCTCTACAAAAACTTGGTGATTTTGCAGGATCAAAGATTTAGACTTCATCTGACAAGTTTAGTGCTTGACTTGGCGGTGCGCAACCAGGAAATTTAGAAATAATATATGAAGTAAAAGCAAGAAATGGATTGACAAAGGGGGAAAGATGAAATTAGAGCTTAGAACTTAATAAAGAAACTTGGCTTGATTTCTTAGGGATAATGAGGCAGCCAATCCACTTTTTAATGGTCATGGATCTTGAATTGAGGGACTAATGAGGACTTCTGCTCAATAAGGGCACCTCACAGATATGGGCTGTAGGTAAAATTTCATCAGTTTAGCATGCAAGACATAAGAAGAATGAATACAGAAACTGTTCTCTACTATGAGAGAGACTTATTTCTAGACATCTCAAACATGCCTGCATGATAACATACATCTGATCATAGTTCAAGTACACTCATCCATCAAAGGCTCAGGCAGTAAAGGTGGCAAGAACATTCTTCTGCAGTGAAACAAACAGTAAGGAATGCCCCAAAGTCTCTGTGTGGGTTTTTTTGGTAGATAATAGTCTCCTTTATCAGAGCATTTCCTATCTCATGACTTTTGAATAGGAAAGTTGTCACTACAAAACATACTATTCCCTTTTGTCATTCTTAGAATCAGCATACAACTGAAGTAAGGACTAAGAGCTTTCTACAGGCTGGTGGGGTACAGAGGCTTGTTAGCAGCTAAGGTAAATAAAAACTAGGTACTTGTCACTATGAAGCTTGTGCATTGTTCATTTTTTTTTTTTCAGAAGAAATACAAGTTTGCCTTCTCTTTATACCCATTTCAAAGACTGCCTTACACAGTGAATCATACCTTTAAAAGGCCTGACATGAGCCAGCTGAAACAGGTTGCATAGAGTAGGGGTGCACATTACAAAATACTGAATGCAAACATTAAATAAAGCCGATCAAGAAGTCACCATGGTTGGAAAAATGGAGCTGATGAAACTTGGATGTAAAACTCTCTGGAAAAGTGGAAGGTATCTAGTGAATATTTATACAGCACTTCATTCTAACTTTAAAAATGGATGCCAGCAAAAAGTCAGTCTTTCACTCTGAATTTTTGTCTTTTCATCAGCTAATCCTGGGAATGGTACTGTTGTGCATAACAGTCCTCCCCATGAGACATCACACTGAACATCATGTCCTTTAACATGTGGGTGGATACAGGTTTCCAGCGGAGGAATTCAAGCTAATTTTAAAGGTAAGATTGAACAGTGTAGTCCAGGATCACTGAATAGGGATGAAAATCTACAGGCAAAGTTATTTATTGTTGACCATGTTGTGCATATTAAGACGGGGAAAAAGGCTGAGGCCAGAAGGCGAAGTGGAGGCTCTGTGAAATGCCAGCTGTAGCTCTGTTTAAAACAAACCCAAGCAAAGTGGTAGATTTCATGAAATTAATGAGTGTCAATTCTGTTAAAAAGCAAAAGTGCAAAGACAGGAAAGGATCCTGTTCTGTACCCACCGGTCTGCAGAGCTCATTCCATCTACTGAACGTTATTAAAGAAAGCCTCTCATGATCCTCTAACATTTTACAGGTAGGAAACTGGGCACTAACGATCAGAGGAAATGCATCCCTCAGATGTACAATTTCTATAGTTGAAACTTCTTGGACTAACATTTTATAAAATGGGTGAATGGGTGTCACATCCCCAGTTTGTTATAATTCTGGAAACTTAAACCTCCTTCTAAGTTTCCTAGATTGTTTGAAGCTCTTGTCCATGGTTTTTTTTTGGGTTTTTTTTTTTTTCCTTTCCTTCTAGTTGCCAGTCCTGGGGAATCTATCAAAGGCTTTTATACACACGTGTCTTCGTGATGTGCACTATGCTTCTATAGACACTTAGGCTATTTCCAGTCTGCCACACAGCTATTAGGTAATAATGAGTAGCTGTTAGACATAAGTTAAACATGTAATTAAAACTAGGTTATTTCAATCAATTTTGCATTTATAAACAGTGAATTTCACCATAGTGTTCCTATAGTGTTCTCCACTCAACAACCTCGTAAGCTCTGGAGCTTATTGTCACTGTGAGTAATACCTACTGGAGAATCAAAAATTGCAGCTACAGATCCTTAAAAAAGTACACCAGGTTAATCGGCTATGGAATGAATCAGTTATATAGTTTATAGTTTTAACTGGGTCCTCCCACCTTGTAAAAGGAAGCCTGGTTGAACAGGTCATGTGGTTAGGAAAAATATTCATATTAAATGACAATGTGACAACTGTTGGCCTAACACAGGAAACAGATAACTGCAGGGGGAACCGCAGCTTTGTCTGTGGTACAGAATTCTTCCTGCCAGGAACTAACCATAGGTGAGAGAAAAACTGCCACTAACCACCACCAGAAAAATTCACGAGGAGACTAAAGGAGAAGTAAATATATATAAAAAAACAGGGCTAGATTCAAAGTTGGAGGCTTACTGAACTGCAAGATCACCTAAAATAGGAAAAGGTTCTTTGAGATACTGTCAGGCAAGCAACAGAGATGTGTTAGTGCTCTTCTCTGAGGAACACATTAAAAAAATAAAAGATGCCATGAGTTTCAGGGGTGACTGCTGTGTATTAAGAATAATTTTTTAAGAAATCATTTAAAGGTATTTATTTTTGTTCAAAAAGTAAGTATTTGCACTTAATAATCATACATCAGTATAGATGTGTGAAATTAAAACCATGATTCTTTTAAAGTAGATACAGGCTTCACTAGGGCAGATGCACTTTGGTCTGAATGGACAACTCCAAGGTCATAAAGCTAAGGCTGTATTGTACGGAGGCAAAACACACCCTGTAGCAGCTCATGGGATTTTTGGGGTGCGCGACAGAGGGGCCAGATGAAGAAGAGAGATGCTAAAAGCTATCTTTCTTTACCCATTAAATCTGTATCTCCTTCAGAAGAAGAAAAAATCCTGGATACTGTAATAGCAGGAGGAAAAACAGGAAATTGGTGAAGCAAAGAATGAAATTCTCAGATACCATAATTCATAGATTTCTGAGTTTCAGTAAAAGTAAAGTTTTCTCATTCTCTTAAATTGTTAATTTAAGAGAAAACAGTAAGAATAATCCCCACATTTCAGATTTGTTCAGCCTTCACTTATTACTCGATATCTTAAATTGTGAGATTTCAGATCTAAATATTACCAACAAAAAAGTCTTAAACTAAGTGAAAGCTTTCTAAACTCAACTATAATGCTATATCTTTCAAACAATTTGAAGCCTTCTTTGCTAAGTAAGGGTAATTATCTTGCAGCAGAGAAACACCTTCCACTCACCATCTCCCAAGATACCATGAGAGGTCTTTGTCTGTTTCAAGAGCCCTTTGTGCTGCTGTTGCTCCATTAAATGAATACTTAATAAACGACAAATAATCCCTCTCAAAAGTTCAATTGGTACTTGGTGCTAGACGTGGCCTTCAAGTTAATCATTAATTCAAAAGGTATTTGTCAGTAAAAGACTCATCAAAGTTTCCACTTCTACGTGCATATGTACATGCACGTGTATGTGTGTTTGGAGGTCTTTCAAAACATCAGAGATTTGCTGTCCTTTTTTCTGATATGTTTAAATGACAAACATAAACATAAATACAGACGAGCATGAGCTTCCAAAGGCCTTTCTGGAAGTTATTCCTATATTCCAATAGGTCATTACCCATATAAACACGTGGCATATATTCCTTGTAAAAATCACAGCCAGTTATTTATATCAACTGTCATTTCAGTTTACTAATCTATTGGTTATAACGTGGCTAGATGGCTTTGAGGAAATTCAGTCTTTTCTGACAAACGGCTTTACGTGCTACTATCGAAACTATGGAATGTTTTTCAGTCGGTTTGTGGGGAAAATAGTGGTAATCCCTGAGGAAAACGTATCTTTAATACTTGAACTTGGAAGTAATAAAATCAACACATATAATATAAATCAACAAAATAAAATAAATAAAATAAAACTAATAAAATTAAGTGGCTTCAAGACATAGGACATTAGACAAGAAGTTGGTCTTGCATTCATTATGAAAATTACAAGTGACTCCTGATGAAAAACTTTCACATGATCCTAGTAGTCTGTTACTGCATATGTTTGCTCACAATTGTGAGACGTGCAGAGATTTCTTTCATTATTGACCTTTGGACTACAGGAGATTTGATTTTAGTCTATATAAGGATATCTTAAGCATGACTGAATGCATGCTTAGTTGATCTGCTCTCCAACTAAAATTAATTTATATGTATCAATTTCATGGTTTTAGAATACAGGTGGAAATCAGACAGGCATTAAGCTTGAGCAGATTTCGACTAAAATGGATTAGTTTTTTACTATTTTGTAATTAAATGGTAACATGCTACGATAGTAGGATAAATGGAGGAATCCTGCTGCCAGGTGCCAAGGGAATCACAAGTGATAAGCTCTGTCTTACACTCCAGACAGCCAGACTCACATGGATGTTTCAAGTGAAACGCGTACATCTGCAGAAGAATATTTCCCAACTGTCGCATTATAATGACAACTGAAAAGTCGTGGAAAGACACATCTTTTTAACCACTTTCTACTAAGAATAAATACAGGCGTACTTACATAAGTGTTGAATACTTTCCATTTTATCTATGGTTGCTGTTACAGAACACTAAACTGAGATTACCAAAATAATAAAAAACTTCAGTAACAGGAATTCCCCCATAAGGGCTACTCAAGAGAGGAAATTATATACACATACCTCATCGAATTTTACTATATTGATGACCCAGGCACAGAGACCAGCTGCTGCAAAGGGCTTTGTATGAACATAATTTGGGTTGAAATCTGGATCCTTCGAGTAATGTTTCTTGATGACTTTCAGACAATTCTGAGGAATATGCTCCTTATCATAGTTGATTAAAGCTTGTAAGAAGTCATCAACCTGCAAAAAGAGAAGTTACAGTGCATCAGTCCTTTTCCATTTCAGAGAATCAGAAGCTAACTCCTACTTTTAATCTCAAATGTAAAACTGGAATCCTGCACTAGTTGATTGTTTTGGAAACATGGAGTACAAAGCAAAAATATTATTTACCCCAAAAGCTTGAAGTATTCACCCTCACAAACACATTTTGTGATTTTATGATTCACTTGAGGAATGATAAAATAAATACCATTAAATGCTCTCCCTTTGACTTCTCTTCTGTTTTTGCAATTAATAAATCCCAGTGGCGCTCAGGCTGGCTTGAGTTTGTCACCAAAAGTACACAGAAAAGAACAATGTAGGGCCGTATCTTATTAACGTAATTCAAACTGTAAGAAAATGAAGTTGCAATTCAGTCTCTCTTTCTCTGGTTCTCATTTTTAGCTATTCTTTTCCTCTCTCATCTCAAATATTGTATGATGTCGCATTGATCATTACCTTTCCTGTAAAGACTTTTGCAACTTTCCAGCTTTGGTCTTTGGGCACTTTCCCTTTATATGCCAGTAAAACCATTACTGCAGCAATAACATTGATTACAGTCGCTAGTGAGTTGGTGAAGCTTTCAGTTCAGTAAGATTAACCTGAAAAAAGAAGATCAGAGGAACAGGTACAGAATTGTGCAATGACAGTGGATTTGTTCCACTGAAGCTTTCTGATTATCAGTATACAGCTCTCAGCTCTTAGAAGAGTATTATTAATTATTTTATACGGTAAAAATGCTCACGGTCACAGCCCTTCCCTCGCTCTGCAATCCTATGTGCAACTTGGTCCAGTAGGGTGATGATAGGTGTAGTGCCAGGTCAGGTACAGCCATTTCCAACTTTTGCTTTCGAAAATGCTGCCCAGAGAAGATGGAAATTTGATTGTGCTTGGCAGCTTGGCACTGGAACGACCATTTAATAGCCTTGAACTATTTAAACAATGAACAAATTTTTTTGGCAGACATCAAACTATATGATCTTTATTAAGCGTGTCTAAGGCTGCTGTAGCAGCAACAAGAGCAGGCTCAGATTTCAGCAAATCATCCTCACTTTCTTTCTGTCCCAGATATTCTTCTCCTTAGATTGCTGTTACCTATTAAAACAAGAAATCTTAAGATTTATATTGAAAACTAAGGCTGTAAATCAAATCAGAGCTGCTTAAGCACTCACACTTGCTGTGTAAGATCTGTATACAAAAATTAATTTCAAAATCCATTATTTTATGTTATGCATAAAAAAGACCTCTACAGCTCTGACACTCCAGCAGGTTTGTGCTTGGCTCTAGACTCCATCTGTTCTGCATGGTGAGAATAAACATCTCCTGTTTCTACAACCACACTGCAGAAGAGTCAGCCTCACCTCTGTGCCTGGAAATTCCTTGAAGCTACACTAAGGCACATGGAGGACAGGGAGGTGATTCGAGACAGCCAGCTTGGCTTCACCAGGGGCAAGTCCTGCCTGACCAACCTAGTGGTCTTTTATGATGGAGTGACTACATCAGTGGACAAGGGAAGAACTACAGATGTTGTCTATCTGGATTCTATAAGGCCTTTGACACAGTCTCCCACAACATCCTTCTAAATTGGGGAGATACGGATTTGATGGGTGGACTGTTAGGTGGATGGACTGGATGGTGGCATCCAGAGGGTAGTAGTCAACGGCTCAATGCCCAGATGGAGATCAGTGTTTGCTTTGGTAAAGCTCCTATATGCACTATGTTAGCTAGCAAACACAGCTGCTCAGGAGTAAAGCCTAGCATGTAGTGAGGATAATGTGATAAAGAGCCAGAGACAGAGGGATGTGCTGGCAAATCAGTTATCTACAATCATTATAAGTTAACAGTCTTCTCAGTGACTTATGACCTCATATTTTATCTGCTATTTCTACTAAAGCAGTAGTTTAATCTCTGAGTAGCTAGATGACATTTATTCTCATTGCTCTAGAGAGAAAATCTGGCATAAGAAGTTCCTTATTCCCTTCTGCTCTGAATGACAAAGCATCCCTGCATGTTGCATCCCTTTCAAGGACAACAGTGTGAGTTAAGATGTGGAAACCTGCTGATTATCCCCTTTGTGGAGAAAATGCACTGAGACTGAAAGAGATGAATAGGAAACAGAATAGCTTTGGACTGGGCTACCAGAAACCATTTTTGTTTATACTTATGGACAAATGTCTGTATCAACCCAAAGAATCTTTATCTGTGTTATTATAACAACTGGATATTCTCCATCATCCTCCGCTGTCAGTTTTGCAAACTGAAAAGCAAGAAACAGGTACTGATGCTTTATATACTAAAAATGGTTTATACTTGAAATATTAACTTTTTAAATTCTCTTCTTCACAGGCTGCTCTGATTCTGGTCTCAACACCTTTGCCTTATTCTTGGTATTGTCTTATGGTTATATTCTTATTATTGTCATATTAAATATACATGTAGTTAACCTCATGAAAACAAAAGTTTTACCTTTGGCTTACTAAAGAAAATACAGCACTTCCACACAGTTTTGTTAGTGCTCATCAGATTGATGGTGAAAGGAATATGGGTCTCTCAAAGACCAGTTCAGCATTTGTAAGAGTAATTCTCTCAGGTTTATTAACTAACTATTGCTTAGGACAGCCCCCTCTCCATCAGGACAATGAAGGACAACGCCCCACCACTACAATGTTGTGAGAGGACTATGCGACAGCTTTATATAATTTCTGTTAATTTCCATCAGACAATAATAAACCACATAGGTTTTTCAAATGGGTACTGGATTAACAGATTGTGTGTGATACGCAATTTCTTTCTTGCATAAGACACTACAACACAAAACACTGCAAGTAATGCTTTCTTTGCCATTTTGAGATCTAAGAATATAAAAGAGAGGACCAGCTGTAAGAAGAGTAATATATATTTATGTGTGTATATATATATGGTTTTTTCTTCTAGATTAGTTTTTAATATCTCTTGCTGAAAAATTGCTAGCATGAAGACTGTCCTTCTAGTAGATGTACCAGACTGCGATCAAACATGTCTATACGGATGTGAAATATGTGTATGGATGCTTTTGAAAAAGGGAGCCTGTAAGCTTGTGAAGACACATCAGATAGTGAATACTCCTGATTGCCAACAGGAACCTGTGAGACACAAAAATTTAGAAGGATGTCTATTTAGGACTCTATAAAATATTGTGGGATGTAAAAGTGAGAGATTTAGTAACAAAGAATAGGAGACCAGGTAACATATCTGAAAGAAAAAGCTGGGGAATATGAAGGCAGTCAGTTACTCTTCAGGAGTTATCGAACACAGAGGAGAACTCAATAGCTTATGCCATTTCAGTAGGGAAGCTGCAAACATTTAATGATCTATGTTCAAATGCAGAAGCTGGACCTAAGCAAGAGATGTATGGAGGAGGTGAAGTAAAGATTTTTCACTAAGATTTTGAGAGTTATGACGTTTTTTCCCCTCACTCCCCTCCATTTTTCCCCTTTAAAGGGTTCCCTTTTAGAAAATCAGAGAAAATACCAGGGAGCCAATGGTCATCTCTAGTGAGGCACTTGGGGTTTCCCTAACCAGTACAACATTAACTGTGTTTTAGGTGTGTAGGTAAATACATCAGATTTGTTAAACCAACCTCATTCTTTTGGTAAATTTGACTTTTTCTTTCAATTCTTCCTTTTCAAGTCTGAAACCATAGGCCTCAACAAGGGAGAGAAGAGAAGAAAAGGAAATATCTTATATGAAAACACTGTACTTACACAATTTCAGGTTTGGAAATTGAACAGATACCAATCTAAGCAGATTTGTCAAAACTCTTGTTTTGGCTTAACAGTGGCTTAGATCGGTGATTCCACATAAGCTAGCATGAGTTTTAAGTGAAATCTAAGCCCTCCACAACTTCCTGCAATGATTTAATTATCTATTTAAAAGCTGATTATGATATCATTGGTGCAAATTTATGTGGCAGAGTAACCCTGGAGGGTGTTCTGTATCATCTGCAGTTGCGTATTTGGAAGATTATCCTACACATTTTTAAGGATACGCTGCCTCGGGCTGAAGTTAGTTATATTTGGTTCATCTTTATCCTTTTACTTCATGCTCATCTCACAGGCTCATTTCCTGTCAGGTCTTGCTTAAACAAAGTCTAATTACAGAGAAAGAGTGATCAAGATATTAATACTTGTATCAAGCACTATGCATTGGCAGTAACAAGCCCCTGTAAGATTTTAATATCCTTACAAAACATGTTTCTGCTATTGTTGGGGGAAATTTCCATGTCTACATTTATTACATGGGACACACAGAGACACTGTCTGTGGAAATAAGAAGGATTAAAAATCAATATGCATTACATTACAAATAAAAAGTTACTAATAAAATAAAATATTTTCCCACCCTTTGTAATGTAGCTTTTAAGGTGAAATTTCCAATATTTATTGGTTTGCATCTTAGCCGCAACATATTTTTGAAATTAAATACTGCATAATATAGTTGAACTTTTGGTTTGGTTTATATTTTCTCTAACGTGCTGAGACCCATGTCACTGAAATTAACTTAAAGCAAAAAATTTAGAAGGGTCAAATGCTCCTTTTGTTTAAGTTTTTAAGGATGCAACCAGGTGAACAAGAATTACATTTACAGTACAAAGTGCTTCTAACATTACATGGTATTTTCCATTAAAACAAAGAGTTAATTTAAGTCACACAAGTTGCATTATAGTTCTGTTTCTCTTTTTTTCTTATGCTTGGTTATTCTTTGCTTGTTGATGCCTCCCAAAGACATGGGACAATATTTTTAAGAGAGGAAAAATTAAACAGAGCAGGCTGCAGATAAGCCTTAGGACAGTATTTCTCAAATCCACTTCCTCTAATAAAAAGATGAAGGAGCTTTTAATCTCTGCCTCCAGAATTTTAGTCCCCTTCACATCAATAAATTATACAGCTTTTCAATGATAGCTAAATTGTTAAAAAAGCCGAAAGTACTGTGCCCTTAGCATCAGACCATGAATACAGTGGCTCAAATATACCATGTAACTAAAGAATGCATTTCAGTTGAGGGAGGTAAATCAAAGAAGCTGGTCAGTCTGGATCCATCTTTGCTTCTAATCCTTAGCTAGTATCACTATCACCATACACCTACACCATGGTCTGCATGTTTTCTTCCTTAAAATGGGTAGGTCCCATTTCAAAAGGCAATGGCATAGGCTTCTTCATTTGCAAAACACTTTGGCTGCCGCAGAA
Organism: Rhinoptilus africanus; assembly: GCA_013400135.1. NCBI lineage: Eukaryota > Metazoa > Chordata > Aves > Charadriiformes > Glareolidae > Rhinoptilus > Rhinoptilus africanus. The sequence continues at coordinate 176,909 of VXBO01011789.1, read as the reverse complement.
TCACAGAACAGTTTGGGTTGGAAGAGACCTTAAAGATGATTTAGTTCCGACCCCCCTGCCATGGGCAGGGACACCTTCCACTAGACCAGGTTGCTCACAGCCCCATCCAGCCTGGCCTTGAACACTTCCAGGGATGGGGCATCCACAGCTTCTCTGGGCAACCTGTTCCAGACCCTCACCACCCTCACAGTAAAGAATTTCTTCCTAATATCTTATCTAAATCTACCCTCTATCAGTTTAAAACTGTTACCTCTTGTCCTATCACTACAATCCCTGTTGAAGGGTCCCTCCCCATCTTTCCTGTAGGCCCCCTTTAGGTACTGGAAGGCCACAGTAAGGTCTCCCTGAAGGCTTCTCTTCAGGGAGAATCTGTCCCTCCGACAGATATGGGGGTGTTTGAAGTCCCCTATGAGGACCAGGGCTTGTGAACATGAAGCTGCTCCTATCTGTCTATAGAGGGTCTCATCGGCTTGGTCTTCCTTGTCAGGTGGCCTGTAGCAGACCCTCACTGGCATCATGCAGAGCATACAAATGGCCAGTAAAATGACAGCAATGTTACTGCACACTATTTTAAAACCTTAGCATTGCCACATTCATAGTCAAACCCTTCTTGATTACTGTACAGGTACAGTAATGTCTGCCACATTTATGGGGCATCCAGACTGACCTCACTTTTCCTGATGAGTTGGATCTAAAGTGACTTCAATTCTTCACCTTTTCTTAGGCAACGCTTCACTCTAAGGCAATACCTCCAAGGTGTTTATTGGCTTAATGATGTAAAACTCAAAAAACCCTTATGAATTCCAGTTTGAAATCTATAGAACAGGAAAGACAAATTTTTTAAAGGGTGAGAAATTTTAATCAGTATGAAGAGTATTAACAAATTACTTAGCTGGAAGATGTATTCTCATTTGCTAATTATGTTCTTTTGTAACAGAAATTATAGAAGATTAATAATTAGAAACCATCATCAGCCTGATGAAACAGTTGTAGATTAATGTAGCACAAAATTAAACTTTCATTTCCAATGAAAACATTTCAGAACTGCAATAAAGCAATGAACAGGGGACAACAGTAATCATTAGTGTCATGCACTGAACTTCATCCTGAAACAAAGTGGCCCAAATATGTGATTATCCCATGATAATCACTCTGTGTGTTTCACCTAGTTGCTTATTGAAGTAATTAGAATTGTGTTAAAGGTGTATTTTGATCATCCAAATCCTGCATCAGAAGCGTATGGAACCAATTCAGGAAAAGCAGCACTGAAAAGCAGCTGCTAGGATGCTGAGCTGTTGGATCCAATTTGTGCAAGCTTAATTCATTGCAGTATTCACATTTTAAACTTCAAAGTGATTTTTCACTCCTATAAAGATATAGATCACCAAAGGCTGTAGTCCATAATTAGCATAATCCAGGCAAAAGTCCTGGTCCAGTCTTCATTTATGTCAGTGTCAAAAATCACTTTTCCCTCAGTAAAATTAGGATGAGATGCAAGGTCACTAGAAAAATATTAAATATCACCTAATAACAAGAAGTCTTTAAGAAACAAACCAGAAGAGAATGAAGGTCCAACAGTATAGTCTTCTCTGTTGATGAGTATCTGAAAACTGTTTACAAAGTTCATAGCAACTTGAAGTTTCCATAGCTTGAAATTAGGCATTAACAGCTATTTTGAGTCAATTAAAAATTTCTCTCTGTAGTATTGATAAATGACACAATGCACATCAGATTTTGTAGCAAAATGCCAGACTTAACAATTGTGACAGTCTCACAATTCAATCGTGGAGGAATTCCAATTTACAGCATTCCATACTGATGGGGTTTTATTTCAAAAACTGTGCTTGTAACAGTAGATGAAAATTTTAGACTCCAGATGAAATTATGCATTTCTAATTGTTCTGTGGTGAGGACTAATGCATGTAAACTTCTGTGTTTCCAACATGGATGTTGATAGCTAATGTTAATAGGCTGAACTGAGAGCAAAAAGAAGATTCAACACTGATGACACATATTATTAGGTTTCTATTATAATCTTAAAATTCAAGGTTTGCACCTTGTAATATTGCAAGATACTGGAATGACCTTCTGTATCAATTGAGTTGTTCAATTTACCTGGAGCCTCGAAGCCTTTAGAAATCTGAAGTGCTCAGGGATGACTCTCTGACCTTTACTGTATTACAAATAGGTCTGATTCTCAAGATCCACATCCATTAAATGCATGAATGAGCTCAGTATTTATTGTTCTTTCATCTCATTAAAACAGCTAAAAGGTTGGGAAAAGGAATAACGTAAAGAAAGGTCAAGTGGTAATCATGGTGTGAAATGCTGTTACATGTGTAAGTATAATAATTCTTTAGACTTTATGCTCCCTGGAGAGAAAGTTGTTCAAAACTGCTCACCTAAAGAGGTTTATTTTGTGCTAAATATAGCTCAACAGCACTAACTAGGGGAATCAGACTGACCTTTTGCTCCCCTGCATCTGCAATGGCCCCTTCTTGGCTCACTTTCTCAGTCTGAAACCCTATCTTAGCAATCAAAGCTTCAGCATCTTGATTTCTCAGTTGCAGTTCTGCCTCTTGAGAACCAAGTTTGGATTTTAGATCTTCTAAACAGGGCAAAAGGTAACGTGTTATTCAGGAGCAAAAGTCATTAGGTATGGTTCTGGAAAGACAATACCACATGAGCCCCAAAAAGCTGAACTGATAACAAAATTTGCTTTTCATTGATCTCAGTACTAGAAGTGTTGTTTTTTCCTTTTTTACTTTGTTTTCATTTGACAGCTCCTTGTTTGTAGCTCACAGAATTTTGTTGCCATAAAGAATTCACTAAGAAGAACAGCCTAACTGTCCCCACCAGGGCTCCCTCAGGTCCCCTGAGATGCTCAGATGTCTGTTAAGATGCTGAGCCTGTGTTTGTAACCAGGTGTCTGAGCGGTGCATCGAGGCCCTGCTGCAGCACCTAGCAAAGATGCAAATGTAAAAGCAAAAGGACACTATGGAAAATGCTTAGTAAGCACTCTGAGCAAATAATTCCAGAAGAGGTTTACTGAAAGGTTAAGACAGACCAAGAGGCTGATGAACAAAGACTACCTGTTAGTTTGCTGAAATAGCCATTTATTGCCTGCCGTGTGAGAAACCCATATCAAAATATCCAGCAACAAGATCTTTCCATATATAAAGGAATTGCTTCAAATACTTAGGTTTTTAAATTTTTTATTTTAGCTCTATCCCTCCAAGCATTTTATTTGTCAGCTATACATGATTAAAGACTACATTTTAACCTAAGGGGGTTAAATTAAGGGGGCTCCTATCAACCTGAACTGGGTAGGGGTGATAAGACAAAGAGGAAGGCAAATATTAGAGGCCTTAAACTTTCATCACATGGAAGGTCTTGAGGGCTGTTCTTCTTTGGTGGGCTCCTGAAATCTTACAAAACCTACAAAATACACCTTTTCAAAATGTGACCATTTTGAAATGAGACGACAAAGTTGTAATACTGAGTTGTAACAGATGACTGTAAAAATACCAAATCTCTCCACTTACTTTATTTTTCAATTTGTTTGAGCTGTCTTTAGGTCCTTTTCTTTCTGAAAAACTAAAGGGTGCTGCATTTGATATTCTTGTGTAGAGCTCCACAGTGCAGGAAACAAATGGCTCAGTGTTCAAGTACCCGGCAAGGTAAGAGCCGCAGCTCCATCTGCCAGCACAGCATGCAGCGCTTGAAATTGTCAAATTACCTTTCGTCATTGTCAGATTAGAATTCAGAGAAAATGAGCATTTTAATCACTTACTAGCATGATATATGTTGTTAAAAATAGACTTTAAAAAAACAGTCACCCTTCTCTGTTGACCATTCATTTTTGCATGTATTCAGCTTGAAAAGTGGGAGTAAGCCAGCCAGCTCCTGTTATTAATCTCATGCAGTAGCACCAAGCTGCAACATTATGCAAAGACTGGCATCAAGCATTTCATTTGCAGTTTTCATACAATACATGCAGACTTTTTATTTTTAGTAAATAACTAACTGTATTACAGCTTGTCTTCAGCATCTGCAAAAGGGATTATGGAACAGGGGGAAAGGCTTCCAAGCAGTTTCCCCTCCCTTTGGTCATTGTGGACTGACTAGCCACAAATGAACTGTAGGCAGAAGCACAGACTCAGGGCTAAGTGGCACTAGCCCCACAAGGAGGTGACAACAGCTCATGCAAAGGCTCTACACTTGTTCCTCCTGCCTTCATTACCCCTCAAGCTGGTCACTGGCTGTGCACAAAATCCCCATATACAGAACCATGTCTCCTCTGTGCCATGGTCTGGCTTTGATTGTGGTACTTGCTAACCCTCCTGCCCTTTAATTGTGGCCCCACCGCACTCCCCTTCCCTCCATACTTTGTCCTTGCTCAAATGCATGGACTCCTCTTTCCAAAGGCAGCTAAAGAGCTCAAAGAGACATGGTCCCCCCACAACATCTTGTTCTCTAAATTGGACAGATGTGGACTTGATGGGTGGACTGTTTGGTGGATAAGGAATTGACTGGGTGCTCGCATCCAGAGGGTAGTGGTCAATGGCTCAATGTCCAGAGGGAGATTGGTGACAAGTGGTGTTCCTCAGGGGTCTGTATTGGGACCAGTACTGTTCAATATCTTCATCAGTGACATAGACAGTGGGATTGAGTGCACCCTCAGCAAGTCTGGGTGTACTCAAGCTGAGTGGTGCAGTTGACATGCCTCAAGGACAGGATGCCATTCAGAGGGACCTGGATAAGCTTGAGAGGTGGACCTGTGTGAACCTCATGAGGTTCAACAAGGCCAAGTGTAGGGTCCTGCACTTGGGTCAGGTAAAACCCTGGAATCAACATAGGCTGGAGGATGAAGGGGTTGAGAGCGGCTCTGTCAAGAAGACATTGACCTGTTGGAGCGGGTCCAGAGGAGGGACACAAAAATGAGCAGAGGGGAGGAGCATCTCTCCTATGTGGGTAGTCAGGTTTATTCAATCTGGAGAATAGAGGACTCCAGGGAGACCTTATTGCAGTCCCTACAGGACAGGGGGCCCTACAGGAAAGATGGGGACAAACTTTTTAGCAAGTCCTGTTGCAATAGGACAAGGAGTAATGGCTTTAAACTAAAAGAGGGAAGATTTAGACTACATATAAAGAACATTTTTTTTACAGTGAGGGTGGTGAAACACCGGCACAGGTTGCCCAAGGAGGCGGTAGATGCCCCATCCCTGGAAATATTCAAGGTCAGGTTGGACGGGGCTCTGAGGAACCTGGTCTAGTTGAAGATGTCCCTTCTCATTGCAGGGGGGTTGGACTAGATGACCTTTGAAGGGACCTTCCAACCCAAACTGTTCTATGATTCTGTGTTTCTAAGAGATTCTATGTGAAGGAAAAAAAAACCACCTCAGTTTCCCAAATCAGGTAATTTCAATGGCACCCCGCAAGTAATAAGTCTAATGAAAAGGTGCTGTGATAACTTTGGTTTATTAGCAATAAAGCAAGATTATTTATAAAGAATGAAATAAAAGGTTGTGACTCTCACATCTTACCTGGAGAGCTGCTGCCTTCAGCTTCTGCATGCCATTCACCAAGTCCTCCATGTGTCCCAACATCTCCTTGCTTTTATTCTCTAGGAGGGTCTTATAAAGCGTGATTTTCTCCAGAAAACTCTGAAGTGGTGTAATTGTATCGCCTCTCATTACAATTGCATTTGGCACTCAGCATATTCACACTGGTGTGTGGATAAAACATAAAATCTGAAACAGGAGTCCTGGATGAGTGGCTGAACATGCCCAAGGAACAAGAACAAATGTAAACACAGGGGCAAAGAAATGTTTTAATAATTAAGTGTGCCTATGTAAGTCAGAAAAGATTACATTTCTAAGGATGGCTCATTCACAAAACTATTCTTCAACCTACCCTAAACAATACTTTGTCAGCATGTAAACTACATTAAAGCAAAATGACCCTTCCCCAACTATCTTGCATATAATTTAATTAATTCTGTGCTGGCACTCGTTAAGTTTTCATCACTACAGAAGCTCAGTGCTTCAACATACTTCCTTTTTTTTTTTTTTTTTTTTTTAAATAAATACTCCTTACAGGTAAAAAACAGAGATTAAATCAGTCACTAGACCACTATATGCAGAGTTAATACTATATGTATTTTCTGTTTCACCTCTGGAAATCCCATTTAAGAAAAATCCTGTATAGGTTAAAGAAATACAATAGAGTGGTTACTCTAATCACACTGACCCCACATACCTCATATATCACCAAAATCCTGTACAGGGTAAAGTGCATTTATGTCATTTGACATCAGATTCAACAGAATTAGACTCCACAATTTAGATTTCTGCAGTTGTACAAGTCCTTGCTTATCTGTGCTTGACAAAGTCTACAATAAACTAATATAAACTGTTGCAAGGGCAAGATTCGACCACTGTGGACTGCCTCTGAAAGCTGAGGGTCTACATACCATAAAATGTCAGGAAATCAGCAATATTTCTGCATTGAAGAAACCTTCTATCAGTTTCAAGGGGTATTTGACCAGAAAAATAATTATAACTTAATGGAGTTCACAGTCACTCTGAGCTACGAGAGTTGACATCCTTCCCTACATGCCATCAGGCATCAAACCACGAAGTACACCTCCAGCTCCAAACAAATCTCAGCATGCTGCAGAAAGGACCTCAGAGAGGTTCCTGTGTCCCCAGGGGGCTGTGCTGGATGCCACACAACACTGCATGGGTTTGCTCTCTCATCACAGGGAGGAAAATGCAGCCCTGATACTGGAAAACTCTTTTTCACATACTGTATGATAACCAAAACAGGCTAGGCAAATTTAAAACAGCTACAGATGGTCATTTAGTCATGCATTTCTGAGGAAAATGCAGAGGTAAAATGCCTGTCTTAATTCACCTCTCCCAGCAAAAAGAGAGGTAGTTCCAGGACTAAAGCTCGAAGGTCCTTTTTCTAAATTTTTTGAAAACTGAAATAACAAATTCAAGATACCACTACACTACTTTGAATTAGAATATACTTCCTCAAGATAAAGGTGAAATAAGAAACCCCCAAATTAATTGTTATTTGTTTCAAAGGGCCCTATCTACCTATATTACCAGAATATATGCATATACATGTCTAAGCAAGAGTAGTCTATGCAAAATTAACAGTGAAATACTAAGAAAACCCATTTAACTCCATCACTGTAACTAACTTCCATTTTGTCCTCTATGACTTCTAGCATACTTAAACTTTGTAATTTGTGGAGTCACATCTCCCTCATTTTAATGATTATTTATTGCATTCTGTACAAGACGAACCCAGTTCAATTAATCAAGGGAAGCCTAAAAATCAATTAATATGAATTAAATGAGCTACACCAACTCTTAGGAAAGTCACACATAATTTACCAAAGCATTGTCAATAATGCTTAGGGAACTTTGGGAAAAGTGCTCACGAGTGGCTGTTGATGCAGTTAAATGTTTTAAGCCTACATCATTAATATTACAATCAGGTTGATGCAGAAAGAATGGCCATTTTTCTCAGTGAGAAACCTCATTATTTTCTTGTGACTTTTAAAAGCTAGTTCAGAAGAATGCTTATTTCACATATGATTACAAAATCAGAAATTAAAACAAGGACTAAATAAAGAATGATTTGCATTTAGGGAAAGCAGAATTAAATTGCTTTACAAAAAAAAAAAAGAACAACCTCATTAGTTGACGCAAAACCAAGCATAAATTCTTCTTAAAAATAAAATTGTTTGTAAAAGCAAGGCTAGTCAGCAGGAATGAGCATTTTATGCAGATTTGAGCAGCGCTTGGCTTCCAACTGAAATGCTTTTCAGCCTTTTTCTCCCTTTTTCATTGTTTGTGAGACACACGCACCCTGCGGTACAGCTCTTCCTCGCACAAGACAACCTCCTTACACATGATCCTTATGAGAGGTCTCTACTCAGCAGCCCTGAAAAGCCCTCAAACAACAGTTTCATTTGTAAATCAGCGAGGGAAGAAGTGGGTTCCGGTAGAGCTGGAAGTGGCCCGAGACAACTTGTCTCAATGGGGCAAAATAACTATTGTTATCGAGCTTAACAAAATGGCACAGCATGGGAGACACACCGAGCCAGAGAGCAGCTGGTTGTAATTCACACTGGTTTTCAGAAAACACTAATCGCTCCCGAACAGACCTCTTTGAGGATTGGTCTTCCCTGCATTTTCAATTTGTCACTTTCTCTTATGATAAGGTCAGCGGTGACAGCACTTCCTGACATTAACAGCTGTGGCTTTTAAAAGGGTCATTGTGGAACTACTAATTGCAGTAATTTCATTAGCATAAATTATTTATTCTGCTATTCATTTATCTCCAGGGTTGGGTTGTTTTTTGTTTGTTTTTTTTTTTTTAATACTACATTGTACTTTTCAATATATGCCCATTCAGGGTTGTGGGCAGAGGAAATTCTTATTGCTAATTTAGCCTCCTTTATTAAAAAAAAAAAAGCCCAAGCAAAAAAGAGGTGATACAATAACAAAATCTGACTTAACTGCAGTTCACTAGAAAGCATAAAGTAGCTTGAAGCCCATAATGAAGATTAGGCTGGTATGATTCAAACTGGTTCAATAGTCCTGAAGAAAACTGAGCAATATGACTATATACAATCTGAAAGGAACTCTGAGGGTGAAGTCTGTTCATTCTTATGCAGTCTTTCTAGTCTAGGCCTTGGCTGACTGATTTTTAAGCGTACAAATAAACCCAAACCCAGTGCAAGTTATGAGTAGAGTTGAGACAGGAGTTTTGCCCTCTGACCTTCCTCAGGATATAAACTAGTCATTACCAGTTTGATAAATCTTAGCCCTTTGCAGTTAAGTTGAGCTAAGCAAAACACATCAAGAAAAGAGGAAAAAAGAGTGATGCCACCGCACTCGAATGCATCCTGCCGGCAGTTACCAAAATAAAAGGAACAAACCCAAGCCAGCATTTGACTGCAGGAAGAGGTAACTGGGAAGCGCGTGTGTGGAGGAGTAGGGAGTGCAAGAGGCAAAGGAGGAAGGCCAAAAAAATAATTGCTTCAGGCTTCTCCTTTGCTTTACCACACGCTGCAAAATACTCTGGAGTCTGATAGACTGAGGACATAAAGAATTTATCCTTGGTATGTGCGCTGTTTGGTGATAAGTACCAGAGGAGCAGCATACAAGACAGCAACAGCAAAATACTCAAAGGAGATGGCAGAGATGTACACTGCTGTTATTTTCAAAAGGGATGGATTAAACAGTCCTGATTCTTTCATTCTATACTCAGTGCTGATACGTGACACCATCTGAAAGTAAGGGAAAGAGATTGCCTGTCATGTTGAATTTGGAGATAGAGACATTATTTTTAAATTCTATAGATCGTGTTTTATAGCAGATGAGGTAAAAGGCACTTTTGTAAGTTTGTTAAGCTCAGTACATGGAGTTCAGAACTGCTGCATGGTGTTCTTTTCCCGCACTCTTTTAAAATTCAGTTTAGCAATTAAAGTACTGAAACAGAAGAGGGCTCTTTTCCTTTCTTTTTTTCCAAGAAATCAAACACATCCAAATTGATTAAGTTTTTGTTACTCTCCATTTCCCTCCAAATATCTCTGAGCCCATTGTCCCTTAACCTGCAAATTGACCAATGTCTTTCTGAGTGAAAAGGGGCTCATGAGACTTACTTTCAACAGGCACTATAATTAGGGAGGATCACTTGTTCTTTCTGTTCAGATACTTTCGCACAGGGCAGAAGGGACATTCACAGCATCCTTCATAGCACATACTGACGCTGCAGCTCCCCATCTCCCTGATGAGCTCAGTCTGCTCTCCCTCTGCCCTTCCCTGGATAAATTGTCTTCCAGAAAGGTACCTAGGCTTGGTTTGAAGATAAAGAGATGGAGGATCTAAGACTTCCTGCTCAACTTCCATAATCACTGTGAATTTTTTATGGTTCTCTCTCACCATTTAAACCCAGAAACTTTCCAGGTTTTTGTTAAAGCAACATAGATATGATGTCATATTTCTGTTGAACTTTTAAGAGAAAAAAAAAAGATCATTACCTTAACTTCAAGCTACTCTAATTAAAAGTAATCTGTACTATTGTTATACAATGATGAATACAAGAATTCTATCAATTACTATTGCTCTATTTTTGGAAACTCTGAAAAAGGGCAGTTAAGAACTAAGTGTCAATTATGCCAAAACAATCACTCATTAATAGACCTTGCACTGCTCATCACAGCATGACTACGCTAAGTTTCAGGCATACATGAGCCCTGGGGAGGGGATGGCAGACTGCAGCTGAGATTCCCACTTCTTCAGAGTGGTCCTTTTCCACCCAGCCCCTCTAATTCTTTTGATATCCTAATACACTTCTGCATCTCTCCTGTCCCCCCTCCCCTTATAATTATGTTCCTATGATCATTCTCCCTTCTCCTCCCTTTTACTCCTCCTCAGACTCTTTGCTCTACACCTCTCCTGCCTTTCTGGTGCAGTTTTGCTTCTCTGTTGTCTCTCTTGGTTGAGTCTCCCTTCTCTCCCCCCATAACATTGTCATAGTTTCTCTGTTATTTCAACACTTCTGTTCTGGTTTCACTTTTCCTATAACTTTCAAATCCTTCCCTTGTCTCCTCCTAATATATTTTGCTGTTGGTCTTCTCATCGGCTGCACACGCAGACATGACTCAGGCACCCAGCACTGCTTTACGCGTGTTGATGACACAGAAACCTTAACTTATTTTGTTAGCTGCCATTTATTTCACTTGCTGGGAACTAAATAAGGAAGATATTTACTAGGAGCATTTAACACCAACGTGCAAAAGAGACTCATAAAAAGTTGCTCAGATCAGTGAATTCTTTCCTAAATATCCACAAAAGGAATTATACAGGAACTTAATGCTCTAAAGTGTATATGTATATATTTAAGAAAAAATTAAAAAAAATTAAACAGTTTCAATATTAAAAGCTTAAATTCTGATGAGGAGATGTATTTTCAAAGGAGAAAATATAATTAGTTAAGGATCTGAAAAAATAACCTAATTAAAAGAATAATAAAATAAACAAATTCTATTCTCTTTTCTCCATGTAATCCTAACAGCTTCTTTCGAATGAATGGGAATATGTAAGTCAGTATCACTTCAAAAAAAGGGCGAAACACCCACATAGTCCGCAGGACAACAAATAACTGCCCCAGTAACACTTCAAAACTCTTCCGAGCTGTTAGAATAAAGCAGGAGGCGCTGATGGAAAAAATATAAACGCCAAGGACTTGCAAGCATCTCTCTTTCCCTTGCATTCCTATAGGAGGCATCCGTATGCCGCGGGAGCGCGGGTCCAGCAGCCCGCCCCCCCCTCCCCGGCCTCGCACAAGCCCCCGGGAGGGGAAGGGTCCCTGGGATACCCTGGAAGCAGTCCCAAGCACCCCTGCAGTTTCCCCCCCTCCTTCGCTTTCATTTCCTGACGACTCCGTGTATTTTGTGCGGGTTTACAGGGAGGAGAAACGCTGCCAACGCATCAGAGGCTCACGCAGAGATTCCCCGGGGGGAGAGGTGCTGCCTTGGGCTGAAGAAGGCTCTTCCTTGGGCATTCCCGAAATCCTCCCTCTCTCATGATTAAGAATCCCCGATACAAACGAATGGCGCCAAATACAACAGCACTCTAGAAGGAAACTACTGCAACCGTAATGGCTCAAAGTCAGTATTTTCTAGTTCTATGTGAATTGCTCCACCAGCAAATGCCTGAGATCACTGCCAGCACGACAGTGCTGGCCCACGCTGGGTGGGACAAGAGGCAGCTCTTAAGACTCTTAGACGACTATGAAAATATTCCTTTTCCCTGAAAGGCTACTCACTAATACATGATTATTTTTTTTTTTATCCTAAAAACTAACAAGTCAGACTTCAAATCAATCATGAACAAAAAAGAGAATAAATGCCCAGACATTAAAACTCTAAATGCAATTGACATGCAGTTACAGGGGATATTTTCATCTGTTTAGCTGCTGAACAGGGGGGAAAACTGCAATATTTCAGCCTCAATGGTACAGCACTACTAAATATATAAAACTGCATTGAAAAAAGTTAAATAAATTCTGTATTTATAAGATCCTAAAAAGCCTAGAACTGAAGGATTCTACAAAGACAGTGTTATGAATTACATGCCTCTCTTCTCTTCCCCTCTCCAAACTCTGCTGAAGGAACTGGGCAGCAACACCCCATAAAAATTCATCTTCTAGCAGGGGTGAGCTTGAACAACACGGAAGGCAACAAGTATGCAAGAAGGAGTAAAAAAGAGCATTGGGTTTTTTCCAGCTTATTTAGTTATCGATCTTTCAATGGTCTCCGTTGCTTCCTTAGAAGGCTGACGAGCTTGAAACTCTGTACCTCGACCCCCTTGGTTTCCTCAATGAGCCTCCTGCTGCCGGCGCACAGGGCCTCCCACAGCCACTCATGAAACCAGTCAATAGCGGAGCAGTTCATCCCAGCTGGGAACTTCCCAACTCACCCTTGCAGTGTGGCTCCGGCCGGAGGGAAACACAGAATGATCTGCAGAGAGGAGGGAGGGAAAAAGGAGAGAGAGGAATCGCACAGCAAGATGAGGCGATCAAAGAAAGGCGTGCAACCAACCATGGCCCCGCGCCGGCGCCGGCCAGCGCGCAGCTGAGGCTCCAAAACCAAACTTGGCAGCTAATAAACTTCACCAGCTACCTTGGGCAAATAGATTTTTTTCCTCCCTTTCCCACTGTACAAACACAGCATACTTGCAACCTCCTTCCCTTCTCTCCACGCCGATATCAGTTACTCGGTTTGATAGCTATAAATGATAACGCTGGCTGGCAGGCAGCCAGCTGGAAGGCGCACGTTTGGCTGGTCACGGTGACATGAACCCAGTTCTTGAGTTGCTAAACCTATACAAGCCACTTTACACGTTTTAATATGCGCTGCAATGCCATAAAAAGAACGTGGGGACAAGGAGACCTGCGTCTTAGTTTGTATGTGAATTTTTAGGGACTATACAAAAGTGGAAAGGGATGGCTCAACAAGGGTAGGCTAAAATATTCAAAGGAAAATAAATTTGTGATTGGCCATTAATATCAACAGGCCTACTCAAAGCAACTCACGTTTGGGAAGGAAGGGTTACTCTAGTCTCTCAGTTGTATCTGTGGACCTACTTATTAAGGTTAGTGTGTGTTTTGGCCATTGTACTTGCTTTTGGTTAATTTGAAAAATGACAGACATAGGGCTGTTTAGACACGACTGGTTTGTCTCCTACACAGTTTTAGTTTTTGCTCTACAGGGCTTCTCAAACCGTATGGTATCAATATTGTTAAATCCCATAGAAAATATCCAAATGGTATCAGAACAGATTATTACTTCCTCAACAGCAACAAAAGCCAGGATAGAGCCCGGTCAGGCATGGCAGGAAAGCAAGAGATTTATTCTGCCTTCAGAGTAACTGGGAATTGACATTAACTATTACGAGAAAGCTGGATGAAAAAGGAAGAAGAGTAGAAAGTTGAAAGAAAAGAAGGAAAAAAGGAGTGAAGAAAGGAGGAGGTTGACCTGGGACAATACTTCACTGGTTTTAAAGCAGTCAAAGAAGAGAGAGAAAGTGATGAGTAGATAATAACAGTGGAAAAAGCTTCTATGGTATCTGGAAAGAAGATTACATGGAAAATGGAAGAGACTGGCCACTACCTCATAGTTTCTAAAAATACATCTCTGCACTGGAAAACACAAGACAGTAATTTCTGCAATTAACCTTTAGTTATGAGCAAAGATGAGTGAGTTTCAGAAGAACTACGTCAAAACAAGACAATGTTTTACCATTATTCAGAAAACCCCCTCAAAGAGAAACCATTTCCTGGGACATTTATGCATTTTGTAAAGCTTAGATTTTATGCTGAACCACAGGTTATGTCCTTTTTTTATTCCCATCCTTTTTAGCAAAATCAATTAAGAAATGGCCTCTGGTCACAAGCACTGCTCAGGGTGTATCTCACAAAAAACTTCTCTCTCATGGCTCCACAAACTGAGTGGAATTTTGAGATCGTTGAAGGCTTCAGATTGATGATGCCATTTTCAGGTATGGCCAAATGTAACAGCAAGAAAAGCACAAGTGGTGCCTTCTGTTGGGAGCCATGATGGAAACAGAAGAGGAGGAAGGCAGAAGACATGTGAAACAATCTTGAAAGAAAAAAAAAAGACCTGAAAAAGGTCAAGAAGAAGAAGAAGCAAAGAAGGCAAATAGAAGAAATGATAGCCTCCCATGTTGTGACAGACAGGAAGAGAAACGATGCACACTAAAATTCTTAATGAGGCATAAAATATAAAAGAATTCACTGAAATCTTTACTGATGAGTGAACCATAAAGATTCAATAAATTAGAGCCCCCCCAAGCCCACGCTTTAGTCTGCACTGTGAATTAACTGCATGTTCCACCACTTTTTAATCCATTTTCTTCTTTATATTTCTAAATGAAGGGTCTTTGCTTGTACCTATTCAATTTCCAACACACTTACCAGTTTCCCAGAGCTACAAGATCTCATAGTACATTTCTTTATCTTGTGGAATAGGATGTAAAGAACTCTTTCATGTTAAGCCAGAGTTTTGAATTGCTGTAGTTATTCTGGTCCCCCTACTGATCTAGTTTATTGTCCAACAGAGAAAAATACCTCTCTTACATGAACCTATAATTCTTCTAACTACAGGTGATTTGCACATTTGTCTAGGAAGTACTTGAGAGTGTGTCAGCAAGAGAAACCACTGGTTTTAAATCACTTGTCACCTTTGACTCCTGCAAGAATTACAAACAGCAGTGCATGTTCTCATATTTGCAAGAAGGTAAAGTTCTCCCCATCTTCAGGAACGTAGGCAGAAACGTAGACACCCATGCAAAACCACAATAGAGTCCAGGCTATCCAGGGATGTTACAAAGACAGGCTGGTCAGCAAGTATGTCAGAAGAAACAGAAGAAAATATTATCTACCTTGAATTTGTTCAGCATGAAGAGGCAATTGGCAGAAGCGGAGAAATCCATTCTAGCCAAGTGATGAAAACTACACCATAACTGTACAAAGACACAGAAAGATCTTGGAATTTACAGCAAAGTTTTATCAGGCTGATGAGAAATAAAGGCAAACGCAGGAGAAACAATGAAAAAGATACAAGAATAAACGATCTCCACCCTAAAACTCTGAATCAGAGAAGAAACTTATATGAAGAGTCTGCTAGGTCTGTTTCATGATTCTCAAAGACCTTGGACACTTGTGTGAGTTTTCTGAAGTTTCTTTTCTCTTATACCATGTATCCTTCAATTAGACATTTTCTCTCCCTCTCATTCATGTCACCTCATTTTCTGATAAAATTCTATGTTCAGTTATAATATCAGAGGCATGGTAAGCAATGCTGATCCTTGGGGCACCACACTGTCTCCCCTCTTTCCTCTAACAGCCACTTTCTCAGATCTGCGTACTGTCCCTGCTACAAGCTAGAGCAGCAGCAGTAACGGAGAGCCTAGAGATGTCTGTCCCTGCTTTGATGTGCTTCTCACAAGTGCCCTTGCTATAGCAGTGATGCCAAACTGAGTCTATCACACCTCCAAAGCTGCAAACCATGCACAGTCTTGCTAGAAGTTACGTCTTCTACACCTTCCTACACTGCTTGCGTTGCTCATATTTTGACTTAACTACCTGCATACTGGACTGCAAGAAGAATCCGAATCAAAGTCTTGGACCATTTGCCAAACTCAAATCAGAATTTAGTGTTTTCCTGAGTCTCGTACTTGTAATATTTCAACCGCCCTAAATATTAAACATTTGTTTGTATGGAATGATTACTACTTATGCCCTATTTATATCAATCTTATGTTGAACTTTATGGGAGAAGGTGCTTTCTCTATCCAACTTAGTTTGTTAGGCGCGATTTAAAAGAACTACTTATATGTATAAGGAGCTGCATTGTTCCATATGAACTGCAAATCTCTGAGAAGATAATACTGAGCCTTTCAGGATTGTTTACTTTTAACTTTATCCTAGCATCTAAATTCTAGATTTACTAAGTCATACCCAGAACTCATCTGTTCTCTCCTTGCCTTTGGTCAACCCTCCAAAATAATTTATGAAAGTTTTAAAGAGTACATTATAGTAGTACTAGATGAGAGGATCTGCAAAAGACAATAACAGAGAACAGCAGAACCTTGCGCAGAACGAAGAGAAACCATTAAATCCAATTAAAAACTAGGAATAGGTAAAATTAGTTACCTACTAAAAAATTTGGTGGATTATCGTGTAAGGACTAAGTGTAGATGAACAATTTCTCAATCCTATAATACATTACTCCTTGGAATAGCTAGTTCTGGAACTCAAATTCAAATACACTATTTAAAATTTCCATTACTTTTCTCTAAAACACAAAGCTAAAACTGAGTGACTTTAACTATATTGTATTGTTAGGCAGGAAATTACAGCACAGCTCTAGGTACGATGTACCACCCTAATTAAATATCTACTGTTATCTTGATTATTTGTTTTTTTGTGGACAATACAGACACAGGATATAGTATATACTTGAAAAATTAGTCATAAAAATCAGGTAACCAGATCCTGACCATGTCACAACCTTTCTATCTCCTTTGACTTTAGTCAAGTTTGGTAAATTCATATCAGGCAAGGATTTGATGCAGCCTGTGTTCAGGGTTCATTTGCATTTTCCCCGGTGAATTCCCAGTATTACAAAAGACCTTGTGCACTGCTTGCTTTGCACACAGAATAATGAAGATACCATGTGATCTGATAACAAGAGAGCTGTGAGGAACAATGAGTAATTATTACTGACTACATTTTGAACAATCTTTGCTTAAGCAAGGCAGTCATATTTTGAAAACATTTATCTTCTGCCCAGGGCATAAATGACAGTCTAATTTGACAGAGATTAAAAAAAAAAAGGAAAAGGAAAAAAGGAAATGCTGAATGTAAGAAATACTTCATTTCTGGCAAGACAACCAGGATATAAATATTACAGTGACAGTATCTCGTGTAGTAATATAAAAACTTAGGAAGTTCTCGAAGATAGACCCATCCCTTTCTTTGAAAGAAATGTGGGTTGAGAGGCACTATGCAAGAGACTTTTATCTGACATTTTTGAGATTTAAATTTGCACAATTGCATAATGAAAATAGTCAATGGGGACCTAAGAAATGGTATCATGTGAAATTAATATCAATTTCCATGTAGCATTCACCAGCATATCTTAGTACTAATGAACTAAAGGGTGCCTTGACACATGCTTGGCCACTGGTCTGGCAGGACCCATCCTATTTAAGTATTAGCACACTCGCTCTCATGGTTTTACCCCATGGGAAACTAAATAGTGCTGCAGCAAGAGTAAGGAGCTATACCGACTAGGAATCGTTCCTAGCCAGCTCTACAACAATGCCATCATTTTGTGAGCAGAGCAAGAGAAAAGCTAAGCCACGTGGATGCCAGCCATGTCATGCCACTAGTCCTCAGAACCACAAAATACACCTCATAAATTTAATAATATAGATATATCCTTAAGAATCAGTTCTCTAAGTACTCAAGAAGAGATGGCTGATATCCAAATGAGAAAAGCCTGGAGCTTTTCAAAGAGAAACAGGAACTCTGTTAAGATCCTGCCAACTGCAGAAAAAGCTATTTTATGTGCTACAGAACTTATGAATCTTCAGTAGCTTCTTAGCTATCTAATAGCGTAACTGAGCCTTCATTTGGTGGGGCAGCAGTAACTATCTCTCTGTCCCCGGTCAACCTGCCTCCTTCATGACAATTTGTTGGTGAGTTTAGATATTTTCTGGGAGGTGGGAATGATTAGATAATAGACAGCATGATCTCTTAAACCCTTATTTCCCATTGAATCAGGCAAATATAATCGCATCTGGAGTTAATATTAGTTTAACATAGAACCATAAATCCTAAAAACATGATTCTCTTTGGCTGGGCTTAAAGTAGTCATGCTAATAGGCATATGCATCTATGCCCTTTAATGAAAACACACAAGAGCTGGCCAAAAGCTGTGATGGATCTGCACAAGTTCCTCTCCGATTCACAGATAAAAGAGATGTTCTGTCAGTGGTGAAACAGACTACAATGAAAATATTAACATGTCCTGATGAAAGAGGATTTGGAAATTATTTAAAATCAAAGTAATAGTAACAATATGGACAAGATTGCCTGTGGTGATGCAGGGCACCTGCCCTGCCCATGTTTGACATTAATTATGTCCAAAGCATGAATCTGCTTTACTGCTGTGTTCCTTAGAAAATGGGGAGCCAGCTAAATACTGAACAGGACTATGCAAGGAGGAGACCATTATAAGGATGCGATGACTAAAGTAGTCCAGCCAAGTCTACCTATTGGAAGTAAATTCAAGAAATAGTATTCCCCTAAAACAAGCAGATTTAGTTCTTAATACTAGGACTTCACAACAGCCACTGAGGGATTGTAGGCTTTGAAACATGAGGAAAATACACAATGAGGAAACTTGTTCAAGAAAGGAGGAGCAAGTCCAAGACTCAGCAGCTCATGAGAATAACTGGCCGCACAAAAAAAGAGTAACAGAGATTCATTTCAGAAGAAAAGCCATATAACATGTATGGCTTTAGAAGATATAGTAATATTTAAGAGGACTGAAGAAACTGAGATGAAGGGAATGTAGAACTCAGAAAACACGCAAGGATGAATTGCTGTAAAGAGTATGTTTGCTGGGAAGAGTACATTTAAGAGTATGCTTATGGAGGACGCTGAAAGGCATTTAGGCACGATATTCCCATTTTTTTGAAAATATTGAAAGGTTGCCATGACGAAAGAATAAGATAAAATCAGATGGAGCTTAAGAGATAGTAGGACTGACTGGCCATGCCTCCTAACCATGCTTTCAATAAATAGTTGCTTCTTCCAGATTTTACATTTATTTAAAAATGTGGCAATTTCTAGAGTATTTAAGAGTGATTACAGCACAGCCGTGGGATATTGAAAAACTTCTGTAGCTCCAGTAAATCAGTGTGAGCCTTGGAAACTTCTCAGCCTATGCAATGGCATGCCTTAACAGTGTCTGCACATCACCGTTCACAGTGTTTGGCCATCAGCTTTGTTTGCTTGAGCAGTGTTCTTCCTTTTTAATTTATTTCATCATTCATCATGAAAGCTTTTGAAATCCTCAGGTGCATATATGTCCTCACACACACTCCACTTGTGGACTCATATTTTATAACGGGGCAACGCACTGTCTTCAGCTGACACACTTCCAACCTACACTGGCATAAATTTGCACCTACATACATGGCCTGTTCTCAATACATTATAACAGTAGAATTGATTGTAAGCTCCAGACTGAAAACAATTGAAACAAAACAAGCACAAAAGCAAAGAGCTGTGGTGGTTCAAAGAATTGCACTGTGTAGTTTGGGTTCCTGATGCCTCATCATAAACAGAAGTGTAGAGTATAAAGATGATGGGTGAGCACAAAAGAAATATTGTTTAATGTAGAATGTTGATTCTTTAAAATCAAATGGAAGAATGAGACTATATCACTTCACTAAGCTTTAACATTCTGAAACTGTCTGAATTCTCCCTTTTGTTCTCTTTCACATTTTATTAGTCTTTTATTCTTCAAATCTAGGGAAAGGAGGAGGTGAAAGGTCACCCAGGACTAACTAAAAGTCGTTACAAATATCTGCCAATGTGTTAACACTTGAAATTTATGTCTCCTTCAGTACTATAATGTCTCTACTTTGCTTCCCTGCAACATGAATAACTATCTCCTGTTCTTGCCTCCAAAAGTGCTAATTTGCACAGTGGGGGACTGGTGAAACGGTTACAAGGTAAAAGGCATTTGAAAGCTGGCTTTCAAAAAGCCCTTTAAAAAAAAAAAGGAAGAAATTGCTTGGGAAGTAAGGAAAACACAAAGGGAAGGAAATGGGACAGAAGAAAATAAAGAGATATATTTGACATCATAATTTTTTTCTTGTCCTTTCTTAAAAAATGTACACAACTGCAATGGTCATGAAACAGAGACAAATAGTGCTGACTAGAAATAGATATACAGACTGTAAGCACCACTATTGACTGAAGTCCAGAAAAGCAAAAACAATACAGAAGATGCCACATTAGATCCTGCACATGTCTCCACTGTGCTTTAAGTTACCCAAGAAATTTGTGGGGGGACAGAAGTGATGGCAACGAAATTAGACATAGGAGGGAACATCAGCAAAACTAGAGCAGGATAGGAAAAGAGAGAAGATGAGGGGGGAAAAAAAAAAAAAAAAGAGAGAGTTGTATGTTATAAAGTATAAGAACTTGAGAAGTTCCATAACCAAAGGGGAATGGTCTTTAGATCAGTGGTGGTTAAACACCTCAGAAGGAGAAAAAATCTGCACAGAAGACTACTGTGGAATAATCTGCTACAGGAAGGCTCTTCTCATCCCCAAACAGAACAGTTTTAATTCACAAAGTATGGGGCATATATTCCTTTAAAAATATTATCTTTCTAAAAGGCTAATGGTTTTCAAACTTTTAATTTTCTTATTGGCTACATATATGTTTCAGATGATGTATAAAATTGAAGTCTGCCTAAACCAAAAGTTCTTAAAAATGCCACTCTAAAACCAGTGTTCCCAGATTCTGCTTTGCAGGTTTCAGGAGAGAACTACAGCCCAGCCTCTAGAATGGTGTTCTAAGAGAGACACTAGATGCAATTGTGGTATCATATTAATGTGTATTTCTAAAAAGTGTTTGACCTGAAAACAGCTACATGGATATTTTTATTTTCCCAGTTTTAAATGGCATGGGAAAAGTAGAAAGAACTAACATTTACTGTGAAGTTTCAGTCTTTTGTGCAAATGTTTAAGAGATGTCTATACAGAGGAATTACTGTATGTATAGTTAGGGAATATATTTACAATTGCACTAACTGCACTACTAACGCCTTGTCAGCATCTTACTTCTCTCTTAAAGGCATTGTTAAATTCAGCATGTAAGACCATAAAACTAAGACACAGAGCAGGTATGTGACTTTCCTATGAACAAGCAGAAGTCAATAGCCAGGTCTAGGAGTAAAACTTGGCGTACACCAAACCTACACATAGAGAGGGCTATTACAGGGTTAACACAAGAAAAGCAAATTTGGTGTCACGCTTTGGAGAGTATGGCTTTCCAGAGAAGTATGCCAACATATGACGGGTTACAAGACTACTGAAATATGTTGTTTCTTTAACCAGCCCAATACTGCCTCTTTCCCCCAAGTTATGCCTTACTTGTAACTGCAGCTGCACTCTTCTCAAGAAGAACCTCCATCAGCTTTGTCTCTAACTCCTGTAATTATGCTCTTCATGTCTTCATCACTGAACAGATATGGAACCTCTCCTGTGAAAGGACAAAGGGGTAGTTAGGAGGAGCGTTACACAACACATCCTGAGAAATAATCTTCTAAACTGTATTAGCACAATGGGGTTCAAGTGCATAACTAGAGCTATGCTAATAGGTACATCAAGCAACAAAACAGATTCCTCCTGTTCCCCACATCTTTTCACCTAAAACCCCCACAATTCTTTTTTCAAGGAAGAGGAAAGAATCTTGTTTTAAAAAGACAAAAATATTTGCCCTGATAGGAAGTTCACTCATAGAGTGTGTATGCCTCAGAATAATGATTCCTTTTTTTTACAGGCTGTTAGAAAATTGTTTTCCAGTCTGGTTGAAAAAATAAATAATAATTTAAAAAAAATTTTCAAGATGCTCTCCAACTGTACAGCATGGTACTATTCCATCTTTTTCTTCCCCCTTCTTGAAATCCTCACATTCAAAAGTCTCTTTTTTTTCAAAACATGGGTAAAACTGCATTACTGTCTGTTACACTTGTGCAGTCACAAAGATATTGCTTGAAGTCAGTGGAATCATACCAAAGCAAACATGGCATTTGGTGAAAGAGAGATTCCCATCTCTCCCCCCCGATCAACACACTTATGCACGATAAGCCTCAGCAAGTTCATCTCCTCAGTGGGCAATGCTTTCTTAAGCGAGTTAGACTCGATGCTCAAGTTGGATGGGTTGACTTGGCTTCCCCAAAAGCTCCCCCTACAAATACCTGAAAAAGAGAAATAATTTCTTTTAAGTTCAATGAAAGCACAGATCATTTGTCATTGGAAAAGATTTTTCAAGAAATATGTTGGTCTACTCACCTGATCATTAATCAGCACAAGAAAGCGTTCATCTGGAACCTGGGCATCTGTCAGCAAAAACACTGTGGGAATGTTCTTGGCACCAGTCTTGATGTACAAACTGGCAAGAGCTACCTGTAAGGAAAGGAAGCAATCACTCATATTCTGTTAAAATGTTGATACATGAAAGTGTGAAATACATATTACTGGATGGCAGTGCATTGCTGGTTACTCCTTACTTTCAGTTTGCTTACATAATGCAATTTGCTGCATAACATCCAAAGGAAAAAACAGTTTTTACCTCTGTTATTCATATTGAACAGTGAGGTTTTGACATGACCTAGTGGTCAAGATGAAAATGCACTACTAATCAAGGAAATTCTCCCATAAATGTACTAAAAAAGGGATATTGCAGCCATGAAAGTCCCCATCAAGAACAGTCACAACCATATCAATTGTCTGGGAACTGCACTGAAGAGTCAGATCCATTTTAACCTCTGTTATTTCTGCAGACCTTTTT
>VXBO01011789.1:103939-147325 GCA_013400135.1 Rhinoptilus africanus | reverse complement strand
CTCTTTGAAAATCAGATGGGTGTATTATCCCTCATCTTCATAAAGCAGAAAGACCAAAATTAAACCTGTATATCTATTTTTATGTCTGTCAATTTGCAGTGTCTTAACCCTTTAATAGTTTAATTCTAATAAAACATACTTTTATTTGGATAACCAATAGTGCTCACAGTTCAAAAAGTACATGCTGTTTTTCTGACATGCCCTGAAGCCCAAAGAGAGACTGTAATTTAAAATTATTTTTAAAATAACTTAATTCAATATAATACATACACATATATATATACACACTTAATACTCAAACTATTCAGGGAAAGAAAACTAATAGACAAGGAACAACTAGTAAAGGAAAATAAAAGTGTATTATTCTTGTGGTTTGAAGCACAGAATCATGAAACAGAAAATGAAGACTGCAACTTGCTTCCACATACCTTGTGAAGGACATGAAGAGTTATGTCCCCAGACAGGTTCCCACCTCCCCGTTCTAGGGAAGGCTCAAATGTTTGCTTTAGTTTACTAACAACACTGCAACAGAGATACTTGACAGTCCTCTGCCAGTCAAATATTACAGTCCAGGTAAGAATAACCACCTCTGAATCTTCTCAAGGAGGAAGCTTCCTTGATTACAAAAATTATAGCATAATGTTAAATAAGAAGGAAAAGCCCATCAGTGTCCATAATCTACATGCTGCTGAATCAATGCATGAGGTTGAACCTTTCCATACCTATCCACTTCACACACATTCAAATCATCAATAAAATAGATAAGTTTCTTCTTTCCTACTGGACCATAGTTTTGACCAGCTTTTTTCTCCATCATTTTTTCAACCATCTCTGAAATGTAACCATACTAAGAAATACTGAAACTAAACAAAATCAAAAATTCAAGCTCATGCTGGCTAAAATTTATGAAACATTTCACCTACTACAAGGGTTTTTGAATTACTGAAGTCCTTAGCAATCAGTGAAACTTACAGAGTGCCTTTGAAGAAACATCACACTGGGATTCTGAATTCCAGAAGAGTCTTGTTGATTTAGCTGATTGACAACTTCATGGCTTTAGAAAATCTCACTGCATATCCATCTGCATCCTTTGGAACTGAAATGCTTTGAATGTAAAATTCCCAGGTATTCTGATGTTCAGCAAGTTTACCAGTGAAACAGCTGATTTTCTCCTTCTGTTGGGAAGGATTAAACAAGGACTTTAATGTATGTAACGATGTGAACACATACATTATATTCATCATTTAATCAGGACACTAGCGGCATCTCCCATACTGAGGAATGTTAAGCTGATTGTATTAGATTTCAGTCTATTCCCCAAAACGAGGTGCTGCTTACATGATGAATGGAGAACATCAGATAAAAAAAATTACAACAGTGAGCAAATTAGTTCAAATACTCTCATGTATTCATCAGGTCTGTAAAATCTTGAGACAAAAATTTTGAATTTATACAGTATTTATCAAACTGCACTGCTTCCCTTTGAGGTGTAAGGGGAAGAATAACTACAAAAAGCTGCTAAGTCATCTTGAAAATACAGAAGAAAAATACTTCTATCAAGCATTATTAAAATACTGAACTTGGTTACGATGGGATCCTCATTTTTTGTCACTTAGTGAAGTACTCCACAGCTTCACAATAAAACATTCTTCCTCCATGGAAGTTTGATTTCCAACTGCACAGGCAACTTCACCATCATTAGGAATTTATTAAGGCAGGCCTGGAATCTATCACTCTCATCTCTCTTCCTTCCTGGGACGTATATTTTTGCTGTCTAAATGATCATATCAGTGTTCTACACAAAATGAAACCGCAGTAAAAGGTGAACTTCAAGGAAAACTTTTCAGCACGTTCCAGTGACTGGGAGTCTCATCTTCAGTGAGCAGCCTAATTTCAAAATCTCTCTCTGACCCATTTAGAGCAGGGTTTTGAGCCAAAGGTGGTTACAGAACATTTAGGGAATATGGTGGTTACAACCCTTGCAGCAGAGGAGAGAATTTAATGCTGATCTTCTGATCTTGTATGCATGAGATTTCTCACTCAGTACTGCTGGGCAAGATGAAAAAGATTTCTCAAAAATTTTGTGTATCTAGCCCAGATATTTTTTGTCCAGTTAATAGTGAATTTGGGCTACACTTGCTATTGGTTTTAAAATGACCAATCTCATATTTTTTGTGACTTTAGTAAAGAAGAAAGGAGGGTGAGGAAGAAGAAAAAAAAAAAAGACTACATACTTTTTTTCCCCCTCCGTTGTATTCATCTGTATGTTAAAATCCTTTGGGTTAGACAGAAAAAAGTGAAATGTAAACACATATGGTTTTTTAAAAACTGGGCAACATGTTCATGAGAGCTTGTAGGAAATGGAAACCGCACACGTGTAGTGACAGCTGAATGCTGTACATCACAGCACAACTCCAGTTCTAAATTGCATGCAACTTTATGGTTTCTTAGGCAAAGCAGTATAAACAAATACATCACTGCAAGCAGTTTCCATTAGGACAAAAGGAGTATTTGTGCTGTCATCTTAAATTCTCCAAACAGTGAAATAAGTGATCTGCAAATCTCAACAGCTGATTTTGTCTGGTCAATTCAAGAAAGGTAACAAATGCTTCCAAGGACATTTCCATCTAGTCACAGTCAGCTAAAAGGATGGTTACTGACTGTGGAGAAGAAGACAAAGCAGATAAAAAGTGACAGTGTGCTGGAGGACAAAACAGAAATTTAGAACCTCAACATATTTGCCACTGGATGATCATAAATTTTGGCGGAAAAAAAGCCATGACTACACTTATTCTGCTTTTTGACCACAAAGGGGAAAAAACTTCTTGCAGAAACAATGTGCATATGAAAGGTTTAAAGTATCTTAATTACCTTAAAATCTTAAATGAAATACTTTCTTCTTCTTTTAGCTGAAGCACATATATACCTGTACTTTTAATTCATAAATAGGAATATTCCTTCTTCATCCTTAACCTTATCTAAATTTTAAATAGTGTCCACAATTATAATCTATTACTCCTATTGTATTTTTAAAAATACTGTATTATTACAGTACAATAAGGAAATATATTGTACTAAAATTCCATTGTACATAAGTGTTTATGCCAATTTCTTCTCTGTGGCACTGTTGCAGATTTTAGGACTGTTGAAGAACCCAAACTTGATGTATCAATATTAGTATGCAACAGAATGTACCTCCATCAATAACATTTTGAAATTTTCTGCTGTTCTAGACACAGAGCGGGTGACTCATATGCCTTGGGGAAATGCTAAATAAAACCCAACACAACATGCTAATCTCACCCACTCTAGCAGATACCTCAAAAATAGTTAGATGTGTACAGATAAGATGGGAACTGGAAGAAAATACTGCAGATGAAAAGTGCTATGATCAGTAAGAAAAATCTTTCAACCTCTAAATTGTGGAAAGAACAGGCAATGTAGTGCATAATTGTACTTCAAGTTCAGCTGTTAATCTCTTCTTTTTGAACCATGACTTAATTTAAATTGCCCATTTGTGTAATTTGATGTGAAAGCCTCTTCCCATTGAAAAAAATAAATCCAACAATTTGATTGTTCCAAACAATTGCTTGGAGTGGTAGCCTAAAACCCATAAAGAAGGCATTTCAGTGTATCACTTGAATGTATTTTATAGGAAGGAACATTGGAGCACAAATACAAAAATAAGGGAAGAGCTATCCATGACATAACATAATCATTCCATTACAGCTCACCAAAAAAAAAAAAAGAAATTATAAACACAATGGAAAGCCAACGTGATACATTTGTTTCTGAATTGTCACACAGTTCTTCACCTGCTGTGGTTACCAGAGGGACTTGCTAGCAGAGCATTTAACAAGAGGGACTTAGCTGAAGGGCAGTGGTCAGAAGGAAAAGCTGCAGACAACCAGAGAAGTCTACTTCTTTATTTATCTCTTAATATTTCTTAAAAGGAACAGTGGATGTTTTACATTATTGACTTGACTTAAAATCTGAAGGAATACTACTAACATTTCACGGCAAATCCTTAAAGGTTTATAACCTTCCCAATTTCATGCCACAGTACAGTTGGTGGGTGTGACACACTTGGGGAGAAAGCCCCTGTGATGCTGACTTCACCTATTTGGTTTATTTAAGTTTTCTGCAAGAAGAATACATGACCTTTCTGCCTAGGAGCTCCTTTCATCAGCTTCTGTTTGCAATGGAAAGTGTTATGTCTTTGTGCTCTAGTTTCTTGGTCATGGCTGCTGCTGGAATGACAATCATGAGCTAAAAAACCCCTCTCAGAACAGAAGAATATCTGAAATTTTTTTAAGACTGATTCACCATTAAGGGAGCTATAACAGTTTACATCGTTTCATGATTTCGCTCTAACGCACTGCAGACGACTTTCCCCCCAGATCTCTCCATTCATTTTGAGGAGCAAAAAGGCAATTAAGTTCTGTTAATGCAGGATTCTAAATGAACATGAATTTGGAAACACTTCAAAGAATAAACTAAGCTACAAAGTAAACTGAAAGTGGTATTTGCTTATCTAACCTGAATACAGAAGAAATCAACAGGAGACAGGAAAGAAAAAGCACAGTAAAAAGCCATTCAATAAAGATTCATGGATTTATACTTAATTTTTAAGCCTAGTGACAATTTGATCCATTAGCAGCAATGTAGATTGGCTAAAAATTAAAAATTTGATTACATGAGCAGTTAAATTAAGCACCAAGCAAACTTAAATACTTCCGAAGATGTTATCTAAAGACTCCTTACATTTTGAAAAGTTTCTAAAAGCAAGAAATTCTTCTCTATATCTTCTCCCAGACATACAAGAGGATAAGACAGTTGTATTAATTTCTTTCTCTCATGCTTTTTACAGCTGTAAAAACCTATACAGTGTATAGGGCATGTCATTTTCTGTATACTTGTATCAGCTCAGGTTACTGCAAGGATGAAAAAAGAAGGCAAAGAGGGCATATCCACTGACAGCTGGGCTCTCCCTGAAAAACAGAAGAGACACAGAGCTTTTAAGAGCCTATTTTACTTCGACTGTGTGACTCCTTTTTTCCAAAACTTACCACCATTGTAAAGTTTTTGGCCAACATACAGCCCCCTCTGCTCATGTGTTATATTAATCCGAGTGGTGCAGTTGATGTGCCAGAGGGACGGGATGTCATCCAGAGGGACCTGGACGAGCTAGAGAGGTGAGCTCAAGCAAACCTTCTGAAGTTCAGCAAGGCCAAGTGGAAGGTCCTATACTTGGGTCAGGACAATCCTCATTATCAATACAGGCTGGGGGATGATGTGATAGAGAGCACCCCTGCGGAAAAGGACTTGAGGGTACTCATGGATGAAAAGATGGACATGAGCCAAAAATGTGTGCTTGCAGCCCAGAAGGCCAATTGCATCCTGGACTGCATCAAAAGAACCTGCCAGCAGATCCAGAGAGGTGATTCTCCCCCTCTACTCTGCTCTCGTGAGACCCCACCTGGAGCACTGTGTCCAGCTCTGGAGCCCTCAGCACAAGAAGGATATGGACCTTTGGACCAGGTCCAGCAGAGGGCCACGAAGATGATCTGAGGGCTGGAGCACCTCTCCTACAAAGACAGGCTGAGAAAGCTGAGGTTGTTCAGCCTGGAGAAGAGAAGGCTCCAGGGAGACCCTATAGCAGCCTTCCAGTACCTGAAGGGGGCCTACAGGAAAGCTGAGGCGGGTCTGTTTGCGGGGGCATGTAGTGTTAGGACAAGGGGCAATGGTTTTAAACTAGACCAGGATAGGTTTAGATTAGATATTAGGATGGAGTTCTTTACAATGAGGGTGGTGAGACACTGGAACAGGTTGCCCAGAGAGGTGGTGGAGGCCCCATCCCTGGAGACATTCAAGGCCAGGCTGGATGAGGCTCTGAGCAACCTGATCTAGTTGAAGATGTCCCTGCTCACTGCAGAGGGTTGGACTAGATGACCTTTAAAGGTCCCTTCCAACCCAACACATTCCATGATTCTGTGATTTCCTTTGCTCTGCATCCATCTCACCTATAGAGACTCCAAACTTCTCCAGACAGGGACTGCCCCTCCTCAGGGACTATGTGGTACCTAGCAAAAGCAAGCTCTACTCCTGACTGTCCTTTTTGGTACATCTATAAGCACAATTCAGAGACATCCAGACTAGCCAAGCAGGCTAGAGGCTCTTGCTAACATAGGTAAAGCTGAATTTTCTCTTGTCCATGAGCACAGAGCAACTTTTGGGAGCACAGTGCCAGTGCCAATTCACCCTTAACAGTTTCATCCCCTTTTTCATTGCCTGCCCCAAATTTGCTAAGTTGTCCACTTTGCAAAGCAAGGAGCTTGCCAAGACCCAGTCAATGACAGCAGCCAACACCTGTATGAGACTGTAATAACCACGTAATACATTTCAGCCGTGCTGTTGAGAGAAGAGAGATTTCTTGCACCTGTATGGAACTTACTCTGGAGCACTGCTGATGTTGTGTAGCAGTGACAAGGGATGTTAGGCTTACTGCTCTCTCTGAAGACTACCTCCTGGCTATCACCTACAAACACTGCTTTTCCTACTCTGGCATTTCCAAAAAGCATGACTGGTTTGCCTTTTGTTAAGAGTAAATCAACAAAATATTTGAGATGTGCAGTCTCAGATGTGTGAACAAGGATTGCCCCAAAATTGAAAGGAAAAAAACACATCAAACACTGGCACAAAACATTTTAGTTTTAAAAGCAAACAGTAATTTCTCTCTCTCTGTCTAGGACTGAATTCTAAAAAGCAATAAAACAGGATACAAATTTCTCTTGTTCTCAAACATAACTACTATAACAAAATGTTCTACTGAATTTCTTTTTACACAGAATTTCTGCTTAAAAATTTGTATTCACTTTCTTCTAGTAGGAAGATTTTCAGATCAGGTTGTAGCTGAAATGCATTGGTTTAATCTCAGCTTTTACAGAATGCCAATTTCCCCAAAACTGGTAGAGAAAAAACAGCTGATGCAACAGGTAGTTAGTTTAATTTTTCAATTAATATTTCCATTTACTTTTTGGCCTGGCTTTCAGCATACCTAAAACTGTTTGGGCAAATAGTTGGCAATAGATTAGCTTTGCTTATTGTGAGCACCTAAAACCTTCACTGCCTGATAAAGCTTTCTTTTGCAAGCTCTGTGCTTTCCTATCAAGTATTACCCCTCAAAGAGAACTTGTTACAGGATAGCTGATAATGAATAATGTCTTTTGATCATCAGCTCCACATTTCTATGCCCACAAACTTCTAATCTCCCCAGGAGAATTCCTACTCATCTAAGCATTTGAAAAGAAAAAGACCTAGAAGTTAATGCAATCAGAAAAACATGAAGCATTTGAGAATATTCTATGCAAATCACACTAAAAATAAAGAGCAAAACCAACCAAACCCCCAAACTGAGGCAATTACAACTAACAGCTCATGCTTTCTATTCCTCCACTGACAGGTATATATCATACTATTATAACTTCTACAATTTATATTCCACAAATATAACTCTAGCTTTGTAAATTGATCAAGAGCATAGTAGAAAGGTGATAAAAGGATTTTCTTCACAGCCCCTAGACCTCATACACTTCTGTTTGTATGAAGGGAATTTAGCTGTCAGAAGAATACCTGTGCATAAAGCTGGCAATAGAAAAATGTTAAGGCTTCAAAATTTGTGATGTACAATTGTTCTAGGGATTATTTTCAAGAATTAAATAGACTTGGAGCCTGAATTTATCCTAACGGTGGAAAAAGGGTACAAACCACTAAAAAATTGAACATGATGTCTTCATATCATATGTCACAACAATGCGTTCTGACCATAAACCCCCCATCCATGTACACCACTTGAAGTGGGGAGCTAAAAGAGTCAGGAGGGAAGGATATGGGAGAGGGAAAGGAGGAAAGGTTTTGTTTTAATGCTTGCCTTCCTTTCTCACTACCCAGCTTGCCTTCCTTTCTCACTACCCAAATCCATTTTAATTGGCAACAAATTAAATTAATTTTCCCCAAATCATGTCTGTTTTACCTATGAAAGTAACTGCTTACCAATCTCCTTACCTTCATCTTGACCCATAAGTTTTTTCAGCCTATTTTCTCACCCTACCCTGCTGAGCAGGGGGAGTGGGTGAATGGCTTGGTGGGTGTTTGACTGTTTGCCAAGGCTAACCCATCACACATCCAACCCAAATATTTTATTTCCTAAAACTTCTGAAATCAGTTTAAATTTATATAGCTGTGAGACCACAGAGATGACTTGATGCACACAAGAACTTCTTCCTGAGTATGTGCACGGAACAGCAAGTCTATTTGAGGGATAGGAAAACAGATGTTAATGTGACCAAAACCATCTTCCCAATTTCTTGATGCAATAATGTGTTGCTTCTGATTCTTCAGCTACACAAGTTGCTCCTTTACCTATGGGTGAACCATGTATAATTTTTTTTCTTTCACAAGGGCTTCGTCTAAATAGCAGTAAAGCCAACTGTATTTTTTTAGTCTTTAATAGGCAAGTATAACTAGATATTTCTCAAGAAATCAAAGTCTATTTAAGTAAAACAGTGACAAGTAATTGTGGAGTTTTAGACAATTCTTCAAACCTTTTGTAGCATCACATGAGGTAGACATGGGACCACTTCTCAAGCCTGTCCAGGTCTCTTTGGATGGCACCCCATCCCTCAGGCTTATCAATGGCACCAATCATCTTGATGCCATCTGTAAACTTGCTGAAGGTGCAGTCGATCACACTGCCTGTGTCACTCATCAAGACTTTGAACAGTACTGGTCCCAATATCAGACCTGTGAGGGACACTACCTATCACTGATCTCTATATGGACATTGAGCTCGCTGACCACTATCCTCTGGATCCCATCATCCAACCAAATTCCTCATCCACCAAACAGTCCACCCATCAAATCCATCTCTCTCCAATGTAGAGAGCAGTATATTGGGGGAGACTGAGTCAAAGGCCTTACAGAAGTCCAGATAGATGACATCCATAGCTTTTCACTTGTCCACTGATGTAGTCACTCCATCATAGAAGGGCACTAGGTTGGTCAGGCAGGACTCACCCTTGGTGAAGCCATGCAAGCTGTCTTGAATCACCTCCCTGTCCTCCATGTGCCTTAGCATAGCTTCAAGGAGGATCTGTTCCATGATCTTCCCAGGCACAGAGGTGAGGCTGACAGGTCAGTAATTCCCAGGGTCCTCCTTTCTACGCTTTTAAAAAATGGGTGCAATGTTTCACTTTCTCCAGTTACCAGAGACTTCAAGGGACAGTTTTCCAGACACTGGGCACAGTCAGCTCCCTTCAGTCAAGTTAGCTCACTTACAGATGAGGTCTGATAGCTAAAGTACACAGTACTACAAGCCACCAAATCAGATGCATGGACCATTGCTCTACACCCCGTATCGTATTAGTGGACAGAACTCTGCATATATACATATATACACACACACACGTGTATTTGTATCTGCTTAAATATGTAGGTGGGTGTGTATATATTTGGTTTTGAACCACAGTGAGATACTGTGGTCCTTTTCATTAACTTACCTGATCTTGAGAGAGTACCCCACAAAATGCCCAAATATAAGCAAAGACAAAATACATCTTTTAAAGCTCTCTAGGGCAATCCATTGGCACCTTTTCAGGGGTCAGCAAACAATCCAGCAGAGAACAGAGTGTCTGCAATAAATAAATATGCAAAGAGAGTGACCTGTGAGTCTTAATCCACGTGAAAGTGACAATGACCTCAAGAAGGTATTTAAGTAGTGACACTGCAATTCCTTGCTGTGCTTCCTTATTGTTGAGGAGCAAATTTCAGGGGTCAAAGGCATGAAGAGGTCTTCTGATAAAATTCAGCAAGTTATCTTCATTGTACACTACTTAAAGCAAGGTATATGAAGAAGATGACACAGTTCAGGCATGCACGTTATAGCAGATTCTTAACATTCATACTCAATTAGTTTTCCCCTCTCATATTGACTTATTTAGAAGCCAGCAAACACTCAGAAGAGTTTAGAATGACAAGGGATATTAGGTAAATTTAGAATGTCAACATAAAGATGTGCAGTATCAGATCATTTACATATGTAACAGAGTTCAGCTCCCTTCTTTAATAACATTTAATAATGTAGGTCCTCATTATCAGGGTATGAGGGTAACTAAAGCTAACGAATTTAGTGAACATTTAGAGAGAGGCTGAATGCTTGTATAGGGAGATGAAATGGCTAGCACTAAGCTACCTAAGACATTACTAACAGAGGCAACACAAGAACTGAGAAGTCAGGGAATTGTGTGCAATGCCATAAACACACTACATTTCTTCTTGTTACAGTAGACAGCTGCAATATGAAACTTCTGAATCCCTGTAGGTCTCCAAAATAAGGCTCCAGGTTTGATATATCAGAGCCTCTCAGTTTCATCTCACGTATCTTTTAAATAGACAGTAATTTTAAGCATCTTAATCCTGCATAGGGCCATATGTTCAGTGGATGTTTCAGAAACACTGTTTCTTAATACATAAATAGTTTTAATCCAAATACATACCTGAACCATGCTGTTCTCAAGAATAGGAGTAACAGTTTTAAGTCTTGTTCTGAATTGTTCCAAGTTAGGAGGCATATATTTATGAAAGAGAACAGTCAAGTTAGCCTCTCCGAATTGGTATCTCCCTGTTTCTATCCAGCTGGCAACATACCTGCAAAACAAATTGGAAAGCAAACGATTTTTTATCAAAGAGAAGTTGAAAAACCATAAAATTTCCTCCCTTGAGCTTTGAAATGCAAACTTTTGTTGACTTTTGAGAACTGTTTGTGACTGCCTTTAGTGTAACGCACAAATACTACTGCACTGTCTCTAAGTCAGACTCTAAGTCAGTAAGTGCTGCCAACCTTACAACGTTTTTATTTGTTCATGCAAAGGTCTTCATGCTGTGGCATTTCTAAGAGCTATTATGACAGTTGAGCACAATGGTATATGGCTATACTCATTTTCGTTGACTACATCCTTTATTCCAGGAAGGGCAAGGAGAAAGGACCTGGATGATAGAGTTTGTGTCTGCTTTCAGAGGGCTGCACCACCAAAAAGCAGGTGGGAACTAGGATTCTGTATTTGTTTTGTGTTGTTTGAGAACAGACTATTTGAAATATCAGTGTGTAAGTTGTACACAAGTCTGAGAATTACATGACACCCAAGTTCAACATAACTTGCATTGCAGATATCTACAGTAATATACATAATGCAGTCTGGATTAAAAGCCTGGCTATATGTAATTGAAGACAAAAAAGTAACCCTTCTAATCTGCTAGTTCCTATCACAACCAAGTCTAAAATTCCTCATCATCACACTAACTATAGCATATGTTTCAGGTTAGCAGCCACATGCCTAACTGTCTATATTCCAAAGAATTAGGCATTTTATCCCCTGCTCGTGTACATGCAGTATTAGTTAAACACAGTCTAAACCAATTATTTACTCATTCACAGCTATTCTATTTGGACAGTTTGTTGCCTACTGTTTCCACCTCTACACTCCTCTGCTTGCTGCGAGAGGTCTTATTACCTCTCTATGTCCTCACAAATCCTCTGATCCCCATCACCCTAGGTGGGCAGGTTGTACAGAATCATGCTGTTTAATGAAATTCTCCTAGTGACAAAATTTCTCTGGGAAGTATGTGCAGCAAAGGCTTCTTTTCCCAGCAACATACAACTCCAACACAGACAGTTAGAACCGACTGAAACGTCGATGATATTGGAATGTTGCAAAATTGAATTTTGACATGAAACAGCAATGATGCTGCTTGAAAATAAAAACACCAGCTGACAAATGCTAAAAAGATTAACTTCTTACTAAAATTTGTAAGAACTGTTCTGGTTTATCTCAAAAAATGCAAAAGGAAAAGATCACATTGGACTGCTTCAAGTTAATGCATCACGCCTTCTGCCAACTAAGTTCCCTTTTCCATATTCTTTAGAAAACATAGTTCTCATAATGAATTTGCATGAAGCACAGATATAAAACAAGTTAAAAGAGCAGTGCTGTGATCCAAAGGAGCAAGAGAAACAAAAAGCCAAGCTGATGTCCTTAACAGTATCAAAGATGGTTAAAAAGCTGCCAGAGAGCAGTAGCCAAGTTATTGACTTCTTGCTACTGACAAATTTGCACTACACAAAGCAGACAGTCAGTTCACTACTTGTATGGGGTTTGTGTATCAGGGTTTTGGTAGCAGGGGGGCTATAGGGGTGGCTTCTGTGAGAAGCTGCTAGAAGCTTCCCCTATGTCTGATAGAGTCAATGCCAGCTGGCTCCAAGACAGACCCACTGCTGTCCAAGGCCAAGCACATCAGCGATGGTGGTAGTGCCTCTGTGAGAAAATATTTAGGAAGGGGGAAAAAACTGCTGCACAACAGCAGGTGGAAGAGAGGAGCAAGAATATGTGAGAGCAACAACTCTGCAGACACCAAAGTCAGTGAAGAAGGAGGGGGAGGAGGAGCTCCAGGTGCAGGAGCAGAGATTCCCCTGCAGCCTGTGGTGTGCTGTAGGCTGTCCAGGGTGAGGCAGGTTTTCCCCCTGCAGCCCATGGAGGTCCATGGTGGAGCATATATCCACCCGCAGCCCATGGAGGACCCCACGTCAGAGCAGGTGGATGCCTGAAGGAGGTTGTGATCCTGTGGAGAGCCTGTGCTGGAGCAGGCTCCTGGCAAGACCTGTGGACCCACAGAGAGAAGAGCCCAGGTTGGAGCAGGTTTGCTGGCAGGATTTGTGAACCCATGAGGGACTCACACTGAAGCAGCCTGCTCCTAAAGCACTGCACTCTGTGGAAAGGACCCGTGCTGGAGCAATTCGTGAAGAACTGCAGCCCGTGGGAAGGACTTACTGCAGAAGTGCATCAAGGACTGTCTCCCGTGGGAGGGACCCCACACTGGAGCAGGGGAAGAGTGTGAGGAGTCCTCCCCCTGAGGAGGCAGGAGCGTCAGAGAGAACGTGTGATGAACTGGTAACAACCCCCATTCCCCATCCCCCTGTGCCACGCGAGGGGAGGAATCAGAGAATTTGGGAATGAAGTTGTGCCCAGGGAAAAGGGAAGGCTGGTGGGAACGTGTTTTAAGATTTAGTTTTATTTCTCATTACCCTACTCTGATTTTGATTGGTAATAAATTAAATTAATTTCCCCAAGTCAAGTCTGTTTTGCCCCTGACGGCAATCGTTGAGTGATCTCCCTGTCCTTATCTCGACCCACAAGCCTTTTGTCATATTTTTATTCCCCCATCCTGTTGAGGAGTGGGACTGATAGAGTGGCTTGGTGGGTACCTGGTATCCAACCACGGTCAACCCACCACACCACCACCTTCGTTAAGCAGTACGCATAAGAGGGGAAAACAAAACACTTAACTGGTGATGAAATTCTCTGAACTGCATATTTGAGCATATACATGGCCACCAACTAAATCATCCCACTATTACCAGAATAAAAACTAGCAGGAGGAATCAATATAAATAATGGAGTCTATTCCCATTAATCTTCAAGATGTATCTTAAATATGTTAACTAATATCATCAGATACTCACCGATTCCATCTCAGGTCCTGGGTGTTCTGATAGAGAAATACTAGCTCTGGATACTGTACCCGAGGTAGCAGCTCTTAAATGGTGTACCTCAAACAGCAGCTGCATTGATGGCTTGTTGGCCACATGTTCATTGCTTGTAAGGGTCAGAACCTGGAAATCAACAGCCAATTTTTCAGCAAAAGCAAGCTAAGATACACTGTCTAACAAGAACATGATCAGGGCAAGCATATGTTTATTATAGCCCCAAAAAGCAGCAAGGATCATCTGCATCACCATGCGCACACATTATTTCTTGAACATAGCTAAACAAACTTTATTCAACCATGGCTGTAGTTTTTTAACTCAGAAACACAGAGGAGAACAAATTCAAAAGGTTTTACTTGACCTTGTATGAGTTTTTCACAGTTCAAAAATGACTAGCCTGCTTCACCAACGTGAATTCTCCTGAAAGCTGCTAAAAGCAGGGGAGGCAAAGCCTCTCTCGATATCAACAGAAATAAACAGAAAATTATTTAGAGCAGAAGCCTAAACTTAGGTCTTCTTAAACATCCCTTGGAAAAGCCACTTTCTGCTCATTAGCTGAAGTTAGGCTATATGGATACCCCCAGACAGACAGGCAGGGAATACCATGCCGAGTATTCAGTGGCCATATCACTAGATAGGTTTAAGTTCTTAAAAGAGGAAAGCCTAACAGAAAATGCTAAGCTACAATCACCTTCCTTAGGTCACGTTCAGGTTTTAGATTTGGATTTCATTACATTACAGCATTTCCGATAGCCAACAAAATTGGTTTAGCTGTATAATTAGTAAGAAGGGAATAAGAAGTCTGTGTACTACTTAAACTGACTTATTTACATTTCCTAGCACTAGCCCTCCTTACTACAGTGATGTGAGGACTTCACTCATGGAAGCTTAAACCTATTTTACTGAGATGCTTTCCAAATGCCAGTTTCAATGATCTTATGATTGACATCTTGAATTACATCAACTCATACACTAGGAGGCACAATCACCCTTACAGTATACGTAGGCTACATTAAGCTTTTTTGTTGTACAAAATAGGCAAGACACAATGTATTAATCAGATGCCACAATATTACTTAGCAATAGTGAAAACAAAATAAATTACATGAATGGAAGAAAAAAAGGAATGCACACTTGAAAAAACTATCTCCAGAGACATAAAGGAAGAGGAAAATGTGAAAACAGGTAGAGGGGAAGCCACTGTACCTGCTTCTGGATTGCTCACCGTGTTATCACCCATAACAGTGTTGAGCGACTTAATCCACGTAGGATCTATGGCCCCATCTAAAGCTAACCATTTATTACCCCTCATAGGTAATTTTAGCTTGCTCTCTCTGAAGAGATGACAGGTGACCTGCAAATTGTATTTCAATAGAATCCCATCACTTTAGTGCTTTAATAACAACACTGCACAGCAATTAAAACTTCAGAAGACTTAATGCATCACTGAAACAAGAAGCTTTTGTAGCATCAAAACCATGTTTTTTTCCTTTGCTTGCTTATTAGGTGGTTATTCAAAGTAAAAATCAAAAATATTTTCAGTGAACACCTGATACAGCAAAATGACTGTATTTTATGTAATAATGACCTATTTCTGTTTTCATTACAGGATCATTTGTTATTAGTCTTAGTGATATGGGTGGTTTCATGAGTTTGGGGAGAAAATAACTTGCCTTTTAAGGCAGCAGAATCATCACCATTCAGTCTAGTACTTTTCTGTCTACTAGCTTCCTGCCCTGCCTCCAGTCTTTCCATAACCACCAGTGCTCTGCACCTACATCTCATTGCATCAAAACACAGAAAAACACAAAAATTTCATCTCCAACACCTTCTCTGAATTCTGGCATTATCCATTTCCAATGGAGACAAATGCCTCCAGGAACAGGTCCTAGTAAGAACACGTGTCCTACTCTTGCCTTCTTTCCATTCTTGGGTTGCATGGTGTATAAAATGGAAGAGCTCATCAGCTGTCAGGGCTTTTGGGCTGAGGTCATTCCAAATAGGCTTTTGTTATATGTTCATGCATGTGTGATGTGGAACTCCTGAAAAGGAGACACAGGCTGCACATTAGTGAAACAATTTTGATACTATAGGAATAACTTTGACTTTCCTCCTGAACTGGGCCTCTGACTGCAAATCCCTGCACTCTGTCAAGTCTTCACCTTGACTTAGTCCTGCCTCTGTGCTACTTCAGCCCCAAATTTCCACTAAGCCTAAGGGTAGGAAAAGAGAATCCCCTTCTGAAGCAGCTGTACTCTGCAGTTGATCTTCTCTAATAGAAATTGTTGAATGGGGAAGAAAATCCACACAGCTGCCAACATTTAGTATCAGAAATGGGCAAGCATTATCTATTAGAAGTATTTGTCTAGCATTTTAGCAATATATTCCACTATTTCTGTCTAGAAGCCTAATTAAACCATCCTGCTTCTTCTTCCAGAACAAAGTATTACTTGGTCTACATGTCAAAGAACACTCACTACTTGGTACAACATTTAATTTTCCTTTGGGACCTGAAAACAACACAGAATGTAGAATTTGCTTGTAACATTTGAGCTTTGCCATTTCACATCACATGGCCGACTGGATGACCTGAACAGCGTGTTATTCCACTGGAGCCAAAGGCAAAGGCAACATGCAGTATGTTTTCTGCAAGAATCATGGCAATTTCTTTACCAAGTAAGATCAAAACCACGCTGTGTAGGTAGGCAGGTTCCTTACTCTTTCCAGGCATATAATTTCCAATGACAGAGAGGTGCACTGACAGTAGCTCCTCCAGCTGAACAACCTACTGCATAGAAGGGATACACGGTAAACACCTTACCTTTCCTCTCCTCTGGTCCTGTTACTATAGACCCATGATTACTCACAAAAATTATCTCCCCTTCCATATTCCTGTTCCCTTTATCAGGCAAAATGTACTAAAACCTTCTCGGCAGACTTGCCTCAGCTGAACTGATGCTGCATCAAGCAACATCATTCATCTCCCAGAAAACGGGAAGAGAATTGTCTTGAATTAATGAATGTAGTTACCTCAACAAATCTTATTCTGCTATACAGCCATACAGTCCAGTAGCATTGTGCCAACCCAGGGACACAGAGCAGTTACCACAATTTTACCATCAATTTAGCAGAGTGAATTCCAGACTCAGAATGGTTGCACAGCTATAATTTGGCAAAATACAAAATCAGTCCACTAAAGTAACACATTTCTTCCAAAGATTAGTTCTGTGAGCTGCAGAATGAAAACAACTTAGATGCTTACGGATTTTTGTCTTAGCAAAGAGCATCCACATTGATTTTCTAAAGTTCAATAGGAACAAGTCCATGTTCCTCTTCCAATTCACCCAGTTAGCAAGAATTAAAATACTATATAGAAGGCTGATTGCAAAGTTCATAGTATCCCAAAGTATAGCTTATTGTCTTTCACCCGTCCATCAGGAAAATGGAATAAGATAGACTACAGCAGAAAATCCTTCATAAATCCTGAGATCAGTCATATTTAACCATCTCTGTTATTTCAGTTTCCAATAAACCCTAATAAAGAAAGAGATGTGCTATTGCATACAGCAGATGTGGATTTTTCTTGAAGGAGGTTGGGAATACCCTTCCTTAGTAGTCCAAATAAGTACACTTTTGATTTGGTCCATATACTAACCGGTGTTTCTAAATTTCACCTTTTCAGCCTGTCTGTAATTCAAACTAAAATTAGTGTTTAAATTTAGCTTATAGACAACTAATTCTTACAAGTATATTTGCATACATACACGTACATACATGTTCTAATGTGTATAGCACAATGTGCATTATTTTATACAAGAATACCAGAACACACAAAAAATCACATGTAGCCATGCACATTCCAAATCCATGTCTTATTTATATGCTTTTGCTCCCTTATTTTTCTTTCCTCCCTATAAATTATCACCAACAATTTATTTGCTAACGAGTGCAAATGCTTCATAGATTATACAAACAAACAAGTTTGTTAGTGTAACTAGCTTTTTTGGACCGGATACATGTTT
The DNA here is from genome assembly GCA_013400135.1 of Rhinoptilus africanus. Classification (NCBI taxonomy): domain Eukaryota; kingdom Metazoa; phylum Chordata; class Aves; order Charadriiformes; family Glareolidae; genus Rhinoptilus; species Rhinoptilus africanus. Next base: position 129,706 of record VXBO01011789.1, on the reverse strand, counting down.
CTTTATAGACCTATTGATCATCCTAACGTACATTACTGCCATGACAAAAATGCCTTTGAAATACTGAGACAGTGAGGACACCTTACAAATACTGCAACATATTAAAAAATAACCTTCATGTCTAATACAACACATTTGCAATTATTTTGATTGAAACTCTTAAAGGGAGTAATTAAAGGCAATGAATTCTTTTACTTTGAGAATAAAGGTCTCTTCAGGCTGCAAGGGAAGCTCCAGGGTAGATTGTTTAACCATCTGTTCAAATTGCAGGTTCCTCTTCCTCAGAACATCCAGGGCTGGAAACAGGTCACTGATCAGGCCTGTGAAACCTGGGATATCATCTGTCACTCTTTTAGGCAAAATGAAGTCTCTTAAGGCTCACATAAGCACCAGGAAAAGCATAGTAAACCAAATATTGCAAGCATCTACCGCTTTTTAGGATTCTATTTTCATTCAAAGGCAAAACACCAGAAGCAGCTCTGACTCTTAGATACTTTTAAGTGAAGATTTTACCTGATCCTCAGGGTCTGTTCTTGTCTCCTCATTTCAGTGAGCCAGCGACTACCAAAACTGACTTGATAGCATGAAGTCCCCAGTCATAATGGTCCTGTGAAAACATTTTAAGTAGTTAGCACAGGAAATAAACCTAAGTGTTAACGTTTAAGAAGAAAATAATCCATTTACATACAGAGTAAAACCACACCTTTTTATTCCCTTGTAGTTTTGCAGTGGTTTTAGGCCAGTGTTGGAAGTCTAGTTAAAAAAAAAAAAAAAGAAAAACCAAAAAAAGGGTGAAATGTGTATACCTATAGAATTTTTAGTATTCCACCACTTTGATCCCTAATTTTAAATGGCAAAATTTGCACCACCAAGTATTATTGTATTCATGGAAACCATACCTCCATGACAAAACAAGGGAAGCAAAAAATTGCTGCCAAACTGCTTTGAATTTGCCCTGATGCTAGCAATACTCTTCTGTTTCCAAAAGAGAAAACTGGACAGACTGTCAGCATATTGTGCAACAAGCTCCAACACCAAAGTTAAAGGAAAAGAGAAACAGATAAATACTCAACCTAAAGCCTAGAATCATTTGGTCAGTGAAAGGCAGAAAAGAAATCCTGTATCTTTCCCTAAGCCCTGCCAGTGGGAACACAGATAGCCAATGCAGGAGGCAAAACCTTTTCATCACACAGAGGCTCTTCAACCCCCTCTTACTCCCTTTTCCAGGGCTATGTAACAACCACCTCTTTCTCTCTCCTTTCTGGTAGCAAAGAAGTAGAAAGAGGAGGAGTTTGAAGCATTTTGGAGATTTAAACAATCTGAACAACAGCAGCTTAGAATCATAGAATCATCTTGATAGGAAGAGACCTTTAAGATCATTGAGTCCAACCACTAACCAACCATTAACACCACCAAAACCACCACTAAACCATGTCCTGAAGCACCATGTCTACATGCCCTGACAACCCTGTTCTGAAGCAGTTTTCACAGGCGAGGGTCCTAGTGCCCCAAAGGTATATTGAGAGCCCGAAAAGCCCCAGCACTGGACTGGTCTTTTCAGAGCTCTCCCAACTGCTGTATACTTTCTGCAGCAGCCCAGAAGTTTAGTCAAAAAGATTTGATTTTTCTGACTTACATTAAAAGTAAGACAAATAAGATAACAATAACAGACAAGAACATCCTAGTTTTTGCTTCAAGTGTGAATACTATTATTACTATTATTTATATTAAAATGGCACACAATTGTACAAATGATTTTTCTGAATTCAGAAAATGACTCCAGGAAAAAAGTAATCATTCGAGTTGAGGAATCCCTGTTCTAGTAAAACAGACAATATTGCTATCTTAAGATACACAATGTTCAAATTCATTATCTCTAGAAACATTGCAAGAACGTGTCAGGAAAACCTAAGGATATTTAGAGATAATTTTAAAATTATGCAGGCATGAAAATAAAGTTGCTTTTGGTTTCATAATGGCCCTGCTAGCTAGAATTTATGGCTTAAGGTTGAAGGGTTCTCCAAATTCTTATTCCACTAATAATATTAAGACTGTCTTATGAAAAATTATACAGTTGGAAATGAGTAAACAGTCTGCATGTGGGGAAGAAATTATGAACCTTCCAGGTCTTATAAGTTGTAGGGTTTTAAAATAACTATTCTGAATATGAATTCTTCCTAGTATAATAATTTTTTTAGCAATGCCTTATTTCCATTTTTCAAACAATGCTCCACTGTATTTACCAGGGAAAGCTTAAACAAACATTCATCCAAATAGAATACATTATTTGTTATTTGTAATGATGACTCGTCTCCTTTAAGTTTTTTCTCTTCTCCAACAGATAGTTATATTTCTAATATAGATACTACATGACAGCATGATGTAGTTCAGCCATTCCAGGTATGAAGCAGTAATATACAATTATTTAATGCAAAATTAATGTTTTACAAATGTCCCAAGATCAGAGTAAAGGGCACTTTCTTCTAAATTCACGTGTGACAGTTTAATAAGGATAGACATGATTTAAAGTGTCTTCAAAATAAAAGATAGGATTACGTACATAAAAAACTCCCCTATTATTATACAATGTCCAGCCACACTGTTTCCAAGTGGGTATGTGTTAATTAACACGTATCAAACTCAGAAGCCCAAAGAGACCCTCACCTGTTTAGAAAGCAGCTCCCTGCAGACAGTAGACAAAGTAATAAACTTCCTGGCTAAAAGGCGTGCATCAATAAACCCTTCAGCAACCAACGTAATTCCAGAGATCAGTTCAACGTCAGGGACAACCATGGCACAGAGTCTGAAGAAGAAAACAAACCCCATAATCCAAATACACAGATTAGTATTTAAACATGGTAAGAATAAGTCACTTAAATCAAATGACTGATGTGTGCAAACATTTTTAAAAACAGAGCTCAAGAGAGTCACAATTAAGAGTGTCAGTCAAAGCTAACAAGGACCTTACTTCAAAGTAAAAGGAGCTAATTAGGCCCTGTTGATTGTTAGTATTCAGCAACATTGCTATACACAAAGGAGGCAGCTGAGAAACCAGGGCTTGCAAGACAGGTACTACCAACACCCAGAGCAGGCACAGTCTGTAGCCACGTCACTGGCCACCAACGACTGGAGGACACTGCCAGCAGCTCCACAGGGTCTCGAAATCAAGTGCAACACCCACCACTGCTAAAAGATACCCTAATTTTTTTAAAGGACTTTGATTTTTTTGGTGGGCTTTAATGCTTTTATATGAAGTTATGGTTGCCTGTAAAGGTTTCACTGTTTGTTTCTTTTTTAAATATAACCTTAAGTTCAAAGTTATGATGGGAGGGGGGTTTAGATTATTAGGAAAAATTTCTTCACCAAAAGATTTGTCAAGCATTGGAACAAGCTGCCCAGGAAAGTGGTGGAATCACCATCCCTGCAAATATTTAAAAGACGGGTAGACGTGATGCTGAGGGACATGGTTTAGTGGTGGTTTTGTCAGCGTTAGGTTGATGGTTGGACTCAATGATCATAAAGGTCCCTTCCAACCTAGACGATTCTATGATTCTAAATCCAGAGCCATTTTAATTATATAAATGACAGAAATCTCCAATTTAAAAAGTAGCAGAGAGAAATAATGCTAAGGCTAAACAATTTCCTCACTGAAAATCCCTACTTAAATTACATAGTAGCAGAGAAGACATCTTGAATTTTGTGTTCAGGTCAGCTACAAACCAGCAAATTTGTCCCTCAGAGCACTTTTCTTACTACTGACAAAGATTTCTTTTGTTTCCCATTTATATTTAAACATGACAAAATTAATATCAGTAGTTTAGTCCAGCAGTATATTTCTGACATATATCAATAACATGTAGGCTAGAAAAAGAGCAAGCACCCCTCTATTAACCAATTTTTAAGTAAACTATTCCCTAAGAAGCATTTCTTCATAAGCTCAGAAAACAGCTGCTATATGCATTGCAGTGCATCATAAAAAAATTATGTGTTCTTTTACTTGCCATAGCCAATATCCTTCTTGCAAATATAATAACTGCTTGAGCAAGAAATGCCAAGCTAGTAGTATTTAATACATCTTCTCTCCCTTGTGAGATTTTATTAGGTGGCAAATATGAGGAATTGATGCTTTACCAGTTTACCCCCTGCCTTTCCTGTGCCTTGTACAATGGATAAAAGCTATTACAGACATCAGCTACAGCACCGAATTCCCGAGTCCCAAATGCAGCAGGTCATACTTTAATTCCAAAGGCTTTTTATTTTATGTGACAACCAAGTAAAGGTAACACTTCAGCTCTATGTAGCAAGTACAGTTTGAAAGTTTGAAAAAAAAAAAAAAAGATCAAACCCAAGGAAAACCGTAATAAAAAGCACACCAAAGAAAGCCATAATTTGGCTTCATATTTCAGTAGAAATATTATTAATTAATATTATTTCATCTCCCTTCCTCTTTTCTTCCCAAATGCAAGAAAAAAACCAACCAAAAAACAACAACAGTAATTATATGCATGTTCCATTCTCTGGTAGGCCACTGAGAGATGAAACATCTGGCAGCAACAGGGAGTGATCCCTCCTGCTCTCTTGTCAAACACCACACCTAGCTGAATGTGGAAGACGTGGCCACCAAGGTAGCCGTCTCTTGTCAAAAGCAGGAAGAACGGCAGCTGTGCTGCACAAACAGGGGCGGATTGGGGTCCCCGTCACCTTGTCCTCCCTTCTGTGAGGTTCTGAACTGAGGAGCTGCCCAACATCATTCCCTTGGAGCGCATCAACCCTTCTTTGCCGTGAAAAGATCTTAGGTGGTAATTAATGAGACGGCTTGGTAAACCAACAAGTTGTGAAATATTGAAAAATAAAATAAAATAAAAAAATCTTTGCAGAGGCACATGAATTCAAATCCTACCCTCCTCCTTGTAAACAGATGTTTACTTGCTGCTTGTTACAAAATGATTGCAATTTAGGCTCAAAGAACAAGAAAGCTAATTGCTGCTGCAGCTCGGTCCTGCCATCTGAAGCAGGATGTTTGGTTGGCAAAAGGATGAGATGCATCTGAGCAAACAGCTTTCTATCTTTAGCAGACTTTGTGTCTTTCCGCAGTGAAAGTACGAAGGAGTATGTCGTCAGGAATTGCATGGCTAAAACAGAAATAACAAAATACACCAAAAGCTTCATGTACCTTTTAACACAGAAAAAAGTAGTACCTGTATTTCAACTTGCTCACAGAAGCAACAGTTCTGCCCTAAGTTTTTATCTTTTGAAAATCAAAGGGATTTAGTGCTCAGAGAAGCAGACGCCAGATGGCACGTCTATACTTGTGCCACCCCGGACAGCCTGGCAATGCCTTGCACTTTGCCCCACTGAACTTCAATACGTTGACAAACAAAATCACAGAATCATTTTTTTCCTCAAATCTTGATTAAATCAGTGAAAAGTGATAATGCAAAAGCAAGGATTTCAAGTGACATATCTTATTTAAGGAAGCCCTGCACCATTTAATTCAAAGATGATAACCAAATAGTTCAAAGTGCAGCTCCAACACTTTTTCAGAATAAATTGGCATCATTTTACTGCCCATCACGCCACAGCAACCACTTGTGGAATTAATTCACTCCCAGCAACAATATTTTCATACAAACTCACTAAGCAAAACATGCAAAATACAGTCAGATCTTTTAAATTCAGAACCTTCTCCCTTGAAACATTAGTGGTAAGATATAAAGCATAAATACATACTTTAAGAAAAAGATAATAGGCTGTCCTACAGTGTTCAAAAGCATATGCATTGTTTTGCTGTGCTCTATACACATCAAATACCCTTCTAGGTAAGAGTATATGACTTCATTTTCAACTAGTAGTTATGAAATATCTATGAACGCATGCATATGCCTACACACATAGAAGAATGTGATAGCTACACACTTATACAGGTGATTATTTTGCTATTTGATTCCTATTTATCACAAAACAGTGAATATTCTTAAAAATATTTAAATACATTCCATGTGTTTATGTGTACCTTTAAAATTATATGTAGATTGAAAAAAGAAAGGCAAGATACACATTTTATTTCCCTTGTGATTGTGATGTACCGGCACGCACAACTTGAATACTGTTTTTTTTTTTTCCATAAAAATTCTGAAGCAAATTGCCTTTCATTGCAAATCAAGGCTGGTAGCGTTAGGCAACATATGCACTCTAAATGTAGACTTGATATACTTGTATACCATAAAAACATGGTACGGTATACTTGCCAGAACAGAAATTTGAAGGTTTTGGGTGGTTCTGGCTGACCCGCGTATCCTGGGTTCATGGTAATGAACATTCGAACTGACGACTTCAATGTAACCTTTTCACCAAGGAATAAAAATCTGTTATAATGAAGACAACAAAAAAAATCTACAGTTGGATTAGAAGCAAACAGCAATGTACAAAACAAGCCATCATGGGTCAGGAGACAAAGGTGCCTCTGGGCCTGGCCCAGTGTTGCACAATGGCCAAAAGCAAATGCCTAGGAAAGTTTATCAGAGCTAACAGAGGCATTTCCCTGGTAGGCACCAGCTTTTACTAATCTATGGCTCCTCTGGCCAGCACTGAATTTGGAAAGAAAAGACTGGGCTGTTAGAGCAACAAAGACTGCACACGGCTGAAGCATGTCTTATAAGAGGAATTAATTTTTAAAACTTGCAGAATAAGTGAGACTGATGGGGATGCGGCGGGTTTGAAAAGTCAGCATCGAGCAAAGGAAGCAGAGGAAGGAGAACATGGTACAGTGGAAACACAAGGCCTGTCCTGTCTCTCAAACACTGGGAAACACTGGAACCCCTGAGGCTTCTTGCAAGGTTGAACCCCACCAAACTTCTCACCCATATGATGCAATGATTCCACATAGTGTGACTTGAACAGGGCCACAGTTTCAACAAGCTTTAATTGGATTCCTGTAGGGCTAGGAGTTCACTCACATTTATTGCTCCATTTTGATAAAGTTATTTTAAGGCAGTATATTACACAGGTGATTTAATGTTACCATCTGCTCCCTCATGGAGTTTACAAAGGGTTTCATGTTCATGTAAAATTATGATGTGGCACTACTTGGAAAAAGCTTATTTTAGATATGAAAAATAACCATATCAACATTTCAAAGAATCACAGAATGGTAGGGGGTGGAAGGGACCTCTGTAGATCATCTAGTCCAACCCCCCTGCCAGAGCAGGGCCACCTTAGAGCAGGTTGCACAGGAACGCGTCCAGGCGGGTTTTGAATGTCTCCAGAGATGGAGACTCCACCACCTCCCTGGGCAGCCTGTGCCAGGGCTCTGCCACCCTCAAGGTAAAGAAGTTCCTCCTCATGTTTAGGTGGAACTTCCTATGTTCAAGTTTGTGCCCGTTGCCTCTTGTCCTGTCACTGGGCACCAGTGAAAAGAGCCTGGCCCCATCCTCCTGACACGCACCTTTTAAGTATTTATAAGCATTGATAAGGTCACCCCTCAGCCGTCTTTTTTCCAGACTGAAGAGACCCAATTCCCTCAGCCTTTCTTCAAAAGAGAGGTGATTTTTTCATAAGAGAGGATTTTTGAGTAAGCAGTCACGCAGGACAAGAAACAGGAGGCTCTAGTTGCCTCTTTCCCTGTTTCAAAGAGTTGAGCCCCAGCATTGTCCCCCTCAAGTGAGGGTCATAAACATTAATCCATCCAGGATTGCTGGGTGCCTTGTTATGGATCACCAATTTTAACAAGAAAATCCACTCTGGAGCCAGAAGATTTCAGGAAAAAGCTTGATTGTACACGGTGCGAAAAAAGTACTGGTTTGGACTTTCACATATGAAAAAAAAAAAATTCTTTTGCTGAAACCTTGATATAAATCCACTCCTTCTTCAGACTAGACACTGAATATATACATTAAATTACACAAGAAATATGTCACTTGTTTTAAAGTAATGGACATTAAGATCACATCATGACTTCAGTACACACACCAACCTGCACACACACGCTCAAAGACATTGTGTTTTAATAACCTTATAAAATTCACATGAGGTATGCAAAAACACTGAACTTCTAAGACACATTTAACTTTTTATTCACTGAAATAGATAAAGCAGACACTGTTATTAGTAACAGTCATTACCTGCCAGTCAAAGGTGCAATAACAAGCCAAGGGGTATTTCCCAAGTACTCATAAAAGTACTGAAACTGAGCATTCCAAGTGTTGGCAAAACAGTGTTCCTGGGCATCATCCCATCTGTGGCGTAGATGTGACAGCCAAGAAAAAGCTCAGGAACTGGTGACCTAAGAAGCCATTGCTGAGCCATTCTGCCAGGTAGGAGCTACTCAGATGGAAGAAACGTGACCCATCACAAAGCTACAGCTGTCATCACTAGGTTTCACACCTCATTCCTCACCACTTATGAATAATAACTACTAAAACCAATTATAAAGGATTATACGCACCTCGAGGCATTTTTGCTTTTATTCAGATGCAAGTGTAATACAAGATCTTTTTAATAGAGCTATTACAGCAGAACACATTGCCACTTTTTAAGCCAAGACCTCTCCTTACAAACAATGCAGTCTTTGCATGGGAGCAGACATTACTTTGACCAGAATGAGTTTCATTTTACTCCTCAAGCCTTGTTTGTTCTTGTCTTAATGCCATCTTAGAAACCCATTTTATTTCTGAGGCTCAGGAGGTCAGAAGAAAAGTGAGAATTCTTTCCCATTTCACTCCCCATCTAGTGAAACACTTCATGCATTCAAACCAGCAACATGTGACAGCCACATTAGTTTTACCTGGACAAAATTATACATAGAGAGAGAGCTTTGGTTTAAATAAACACTCAAAATTGTAATTGTACGCACTTATGAAGAGTCACCACAGGAGAGGAGTGCCCTGCTCTAAGGATACACACGTATGCCTCTAAAAGGAGAGCAAAACACACTGTGAAGGACTGCAGATAGAATAATAAAAAGCGGGATAACTGAAGACATTTGGAAAAACCACTCACACTGCCCAAGGATTGTCTGCACTCAGTTTTTTGATCTGAAATTTAAAGGAAATATCTTCTTGTTCACAGAAGTCTTACTAAAAGTTTGAGCAGTTCCCAGAAGCAGGACACCTGACCTTTGTTCAGGAAAACTTTAAATTCAGAAGGCAATAGCGGACAAAAGCACAGGTGTGGCACACAGCTCTGAATCTGTCTTCATGATTATAACTATTACACCTTCTCCTCCCTCATGCCCACATGCAGATCCAGACCCAAATTTGGCTTAAGTACTTTTAATTCTTTTCAAATCCATTAAAACTGTGAACATAAAACATAGTTGATCCAAATACATACCTTCTGAGCTTCAAGGCTGGCTACTACATCTCTAGTGTGAACATCTATGGTGCAAATGGTCATGATTTTCCATCAATGACCCAAGGAAAGTTCTCCAAACAGCATGGTAATAAAAGCATTTAGAGGAGTGACCTGAACGGATTTAAGTAACCCTCTACGACCAGATGCAGTCCGGTACCATCTACCATTATTGCTACTAGAAATTAGTTCTGCCTACGTCATGAATGAAATCACCACAAAAACTAGCTTGTATGTGCAGATCTACTGATATTAAACCTCAGATGCCAAAATAAATCCTGGTTTAAACAGACATTTCAAACACCTCCAAGACAACGACAATCCACAAATACTGAAGATGGTGAAGTAGTCAGAATGAAAAGAGGAAAAGATTTACACGAAGTTGAATTGTAAATTTTGTGGCTACCACCTCCATTGAGCTATGCACCAGACTCCACAAAACTTGTGGTACTAACTGCTTGGGAACTGTTTGAAAATACACCTTAGGAAAGAACACATTTTTTAAAAAGGCAAAGTAAAAAAGGGAAGATGACAAAATATGATATGAATTTATCATACAGAGTTACATAACAGAAAGACCCTATGGAATTTTTCAGATCTCATTAATAGGAAAGAAAAATGTACACAGCTACTGCATGTAATTTTACAAAGACAAATATAACCAACTTTAACAGAAAGATATATTTTACTGGGCAGCTAGTGTGAAACAGAACTATGCTTTAAAACTCCAGCTTAAAAATGGGTGGTGAATTAGTGAGATCTTAAAATACTACACTTCCAGTAATATTTTTATTTAATATACAAAAACACACACTGGTGCTGTTTTTTACTGAGACGGAGTTAAAGTCTCAGAATATAATACTCCATGCAATCAACTTATTTGAGAATCACTGTCTATGCCCTAATAGGTTTTGAAAATGCTTAAAAAAAAATCCAAACCAGCAGGTAATGTCACCAGGCTTCTTGTTTTTCTGTGTCATATCTGAATAGCAACATCTTGAATGAAATAGTCAGGCACACTGAAATATTTCTGACATCTTACTTCAAACACACCCAAAGCTCCTCTTCTTTATGGCAATGAGCTGCTATCTGCAGAGAGGTCCGGATGATCTTTCCTAGTCCACCCTTTTTACAGCAGAACCAGTCCAAAGTCCCCACCACAAGTTACACCATCAGGAAGAAGCAACACCATGAGACAGTGCTTTGCTGTACTTGCAAAATGACCACAGAAACATAGCCTGCCTGGATCACATAGAGCTTCCTCACAGAACAGTCTCTGCCTTTCACAGAAGCTAGCAGAGACCATTTTTTAAAGAAAGAAAACAAACACAAAAAATCTGCCCACCAAACAAAAAACCAACCAACCAACCCACCCACCCAATAAGAAAAACAAAACAAAACAAAACAATCCAAAACCAACAAAAGACTTATAAAAAACCCAAGTCCAGGGGAGGGATGTCCTGGAAATACATGGCACAATTTGCCACAGACTCATCAGCCAGAATTTACTAAGCAAAACAAACCCCAACAACCCAACAAACCCAAACCCTCAAAACCACGCCACTTATTTTATCATTATATTTAATAGTTATGAACTGGACTGAAATTTGGCTAACCCTTCATATGATCTTTTTTTATACTTCCGCCATTCTGTAGCCAAAAGATCCATATTTTAAACTGTACACTGTGTGAAAGTATTTCTTTTGTTTATAGTCTGCTGCTTAATAGCTTCAGGTAGTGCCTATTGTAGGTCTTGTATTATGAGAAAGGGTAAAGATTAAACTTTATCCACCTCTATCAGATTTCCTCCCCCTTAAAAGTCACTTTCCTATTTCATATTTCCTTTCGGCAGATTTTCTAGGTTGGGAAAGAGAAGCAAAATTACTTGAAGATTTCACAAAGAGAAACAATACTCACACCAGAAAAAAAAACATTCAAAAGAAGCTGGAGGTAAACAAGGGTGAAGTAAAAAATCAAACTGCAGAAGGCACCTTTCTGAAGCAGGACCAAAAAGAATAATACTAGAAGTAAACTTTGGTTTGACACAAACAAAACCACAGCTTTGGCTTCCTTACATAAATATACGAGTTTAGTATTTGCATTTCATATATGTACTGGTTGCATATTCTGGTTTTGTCACACCGTCGTAGTTGATGTTTGGAAGTATCTTTGCTTTCACCTTTCGTCTCAGTTCAGAATAATCATACAGAAACCCCAGTAATTAAGACATTATAACAATTCCCATGAGAAAACAGAAATGGAAGCAAGAGGCATACTATTTTTTTCAGTAGATGCTAATAGCAGTTAATTTACTGTAGGACTGAAATCACTAGATAGGAAATCATTTTCACACTGTACTACTTTTCACTGAATTAAGCAAAAACAAGATATCCATACCTGCTCCTTGTGGCGGTCTTTCAGGGATGATGCCAAGCCTTCTTCCAGCCTACTGAATGCCATTTCAACATCTGAAAACCATCAGATTTGTGGACCAGTAAGAGCAACCTGGGCCAGGTAGTCAAAACCCCACTGCTCGCTCTGCTTCTCTTCATAGGCCAGCATCACCTCCAGGATGCGGTGGCACGCTGTTTTGTGTAGTTTCCTCAAGGCGTTGCAGCCAGGACTCTACCTTTTGAAGAAAAAAACCCAAACATGCATAAATTCATGCATGTAACATAAATGATAAAAATATAGGAAGCTCATCTCAGTAATCTTTACAAAAGATTTTTTTTTTACATAAGCATTCTTTACAAATTTGAACTGATAGTGGAGTTTTTTCCTCTTTCGTTTTCTCTCTCCTACTGCCTCTTTGGTAGGATTTACTTCAGAGGAGGCCTTCCCAATTACTGACAATGTTGTGCTTTACATATCCACTTGACTTAAACACACAGATATACTTAGAGCTCCGAATATGAAAGTCTGAAGTTTTAGCCAGTGTCTGCACAACAGAAAACAGAGACAATACCGTCTTTCCTATGTCCCTATGCACTCAAATGTAGCAGTATCTTGGAGAAACCATCTCTAAGAGGCAAGCTGCATATATTTGCCCATTCAGTCTGGGGCCTCCCTGCTGAGACAATCAATCATTAGAACCACATGCAACATTGATTTTATGCAATGTGAATGCTTATCCATTCAGCACTGTTCTGAGAACAATAAGTTATTGTCTGAGAAGCTGCTGATCTGTTCTTTTTGACCTACCACTACCCAGTTAGCACACATACTGGCTGGCCAATTAGCAAATACGAGGCTCAAAAACAGCTAAAACCCTGTTCAGCTGATAGGGGACATAGGAGAGAGCTGCAAGTCTGGAGAGGCGTGTGCTAAAGGATAAGAGAAGGGATCTGAAAGTATAATGGAAGATGAAATAAAAGGGCAGAAAAAGAGAGGAAGTGTGAGAAAAGCAACATTCAACCATAGGCTTCATCAGTTCTGTGGTTTTTAGTACATTTTTTTTTCTTTTTCATTGCTCCTAAAAACTTAACTCTACACTTCTTAAAAAACAAAACCCACAAATACATGGAGCAGCTTGTCAATTTATTAAATTATTTGTTTATTACACAGTTTTGGGCCACAAAATTTTTTGAAATTTGGAAAAAATAGTTGTAAGGGGGTTTTGTTTTGTTTTTTTTACTAAATTTACATTTTTAAAAGCAGCATCACCATTGAATAGATGCCATTGAAAGCATCTATTTAGTCTACATCCCGTAAAGTGCAAAATCTGTAGAGGATATTTCACATAACTCAGTGTACCTGACCACTGCATCCGCACCCGTCATAGAAGGAAACACATTTTTTTTCTCTACTGTACATTCCAAGTGCAGTATTTACAGATTCCTCTATATTCTCATGAAATTTAGAATAAGCAATGTTGTCAAAAATTTTGGTAAGATGATCGGCCACCTGCACCCAAAAATACCAGACATATAAGGAAACCATTTATCTTAGATGGGTGTCAATCAAATTGTTTCTATTAAAGTGGATGACTACCATTTGCTATATGCAATAAGATTTTGTGGTTCAGCAAAATTGAACACAGTTTTTAGCAACTAACTGAAAAACATGAAGTCCTTGCACTAATCTCACAACTGTGTTTTGTATTCTAATGCTTTCAGCACTTAGTCTTCAACTGATCTTAGCAAATACGATGCACTGAAGGACCAGGTGATTACATTTCATTCTTAAGTTTTAAAAGCAATTAAAAAAATTTAAAAACAGGGTTTTTTTTCCATAATATTAGAACACTTATGCCAATTGAACAAATAATAAGAGTACTTCTGATTTCCCTGGTGGCACAGACTGACATAGTGACATTATCTGACTGTTGCATGATGACTATACAGGAGGGGTTTTATGGGAAAAGCTGGGGGAAAATGATCACAGACAAAGAAGTGAACGGAGTTAATTACACTATTGTCAGTTGTCAGAGGAGTCTGAAGGACAAAGATGGCTACATCTAAAACTGAGAAGTCTTGAAATTGTTATTACAGCTAGTGTTTATTTCACAAATCGTCGATTCGGGTATAAACGCCTTGTGTAGCTACACATCCCTCCAAAGACCATGGGGTTTGAAGATCACTGCCTACATGCCAGCATGCTCGATGCCTGGCAACTGGAACACAGGATTTGTTTGGTTGGTCTTCTTATATGTGTCACAGAGCAACGCATGTATGAAACAAGCCACCAAGATTTAGTTATGTGAAGAAGCTATGAGACTCTCATCATGTTTGAAAAGGCTCAGTGTTCAAAGCTCACAAGTCCTTCATCCTCTTGGAAAGTATCAGTTCTTCTGTTACACGTCACATCACATCTGAAAAGTCTTCGCCTGAGACACACCAATAACTCTAGCACTCACGAGAATTAATGGCCATGGCTGGACGGTCACTGAGGCCAGAAGTATCATCTGGCATGTAGATAACATAGTATGCAGCTTCTGAAATACATCAAAGTGCCTGTGTTTTTATACAAATTGGTCTCAAAGTGTCACAAAACCTAGCAGATTATTGTTCAAGGGAGGAAAACAGAAGGATTGCTACAAAAACGTTCCTTGTACAATGGTCAGTAGCTCAGTCTAATAGAGACCATAGATCTTTCAGTCTTACTTATCATGTCTATGCACAGCATGCCTGAAATTTGATCAATGCATGCCAAAAGGAGAATATATTTGATGATCTCATTGACCTTTTCTATTTCTAATTCCTACAAACCTACAACCCAAAAATCCAAATAAATGCAAATTAGATGTGGCTAACTTTCCAGCAGGAGACAGCCCAGGATTTTAACACTTCTCCTCAGTATGATGGTTTAATCTCTTCTTGCTGAACACCTTGTACTTATCCTACCTGGGAGGAGAATGTTTATAACCTTCTTTATGCAAGTGTTTCCATTTGTAAATTAACACCCAGAAACAAAGGTGCGGTTCTACGATACTATCTCCTCATATGGTTATATGGAAAACTTGCCTTTCTGTAAGCACAATGAAGTGTAATACTCTGCTAGGAGGTTCCTCTGTTTCAGTTGTGTTTCTTTTGAAAGGATGTCTAGCAAGTCTGCTGAAGAAACAAAATAGAAGCAAGGAAAAGCTATGGGCTTGGTTTCTAAATATTCAGCCAGAGCTTTTTTCACAATGAGAAAGTCTGAAAAGAAGAGATATTTTAATGATGTGTGCCTTTAATCACCCTAACACCAAGAATTCTCTCACAGTTAGAGAAGAAATCAGACCAAACAGTAAAACACTACAATACAATCCACTTTTCATTTAAAATAATAACAATGAATACAGCTTCAAGGAACAGAGAAGGTGGCAAGCCTCACATGTTTTCTTCCCAGAAATTGAAACATAATATGCTCTTTTTACTCATTCAGACCTAGGAAACCAAGAGAATGGAATTGTGCCAGAAAAGTCACTGAAAAGGTATGTTTGGCAAAGCCAAAACTCCCCTTTAACCTTCCAGAGTCCAGCTTAAAAAGAAATGTTGTTCTTGTCCCTTAGTTTCTAACTTGACAGGGCAGTTATTTGCAGATAAAAGAATTTTTTAAAAAAGAAAAAGACTAAAAGCTATGAACCAGTCTAATGGGGGAGAAAAATTACGCTTCTCTTAAGATGCACAAGTTTTCTTTTATGTATGAAGGATACCAACGTGTTTTCATCTTTGTTTAATTGACACAAAAAGTATTAAGAATCAAAATACTCAATTCCATGCATACCTGGAGAGGAAAAAACCCCCACATTTATTATGTGTGACTGATGCACTTCAGCTATTAACTTGGTATCCTCATAACAAAAGTGACGTATATAAAACCCCCAGGTTTGTGTTTTGCTTTGTTTTTTTAACTTCCTATACATTTTCCTTCAAGGAGAAACAGGCTGTGACTCCAAATATCGCTGCCTCTACAGGCAGGAAGAGTGAAAGTCAGCAGTAAGTTCAAGGCATACCTTTAAGCGTGTTGAAGGAGGTACCTTTGCTGTGCACAATCCCCTATCTCCCGCTGTAAGCCTGAAAGAAAGACTCCCAGCTCCCAGTTTGCAGATGGGGAGAAAATGAATTTGATCCAAACTGAACATATTTTTAAGACCTTTGACAAGTTTTACATCATGCAATTGATTAATAATGAACCAATGCCTCATATGCAATTGACCATATAAAAAGCACTGAAAGTCTGATATGTCAAATAGAAACAAAAGACAAAAATATTATCATCAGATCATCTCACACCTATACAAAAAGCAAGAGTGACTTGACAGCTCTCATTTCCTAACTGTTACAGAATTACACTTTAGAACAATTAATAATCATGTTGGAAATTTTACCTGTGTCACAAAGCTTCAAATTTTACATACACCTTTGGCTTGGTTGCAGCTTCCATCACATTTTCTGTATTTTCTCTGTCACTCACCAACCTGTGTACAGAAGTGCAAGGAAGTTATTGCATTATGTGTAATTCCCCTCAAATTTTTTTTCTACTTCATACTGTTCACTATACTGGGACAAGGAAAGCACTGGGAAAAAGAGCTGGAGGAAGGCACTTCATCAGCTTGGTTTAGGTTCTATTTCTTACACAGCAAAAGAAAAAAGAAATCTGCAAACACCTATTTTGACAGTGTTTAGACTGAACATGAAGGAAATGTAAAATGAACAGAGAGAACTGCACTGGAGGAAAGCAAGTATCACTGGTTATACTATTAGATCTCTTCTAACAACATAAAAATGACAGGTTGTAACAGAAGCATGAACTTGTACAACAGTTCTGCTCATGTGTGCAAGCCCTGTGCCGTTTTCAACATGCACGATGAAGAAACTTCTGCATGTTAAACACCATGAATAATTTCATTGTTCTTAACAGGGTTCTCAGCTCATCCAAAGGTATGAATATAGATGATACAATTTTGGGGGGCATACAGTTAGACATGCTGCTGCTCACATTGTTTAAATTGCAGACTTAAACAATTAGAAGTTTATTTGAAATTTTAAATGTATAACCTTCCTATAGAACATTATCATATCTCAGGTTTTCAGAACTGAACATAATGAGCACTTTCCCTGGCATACATGGATTGAATTATAAGTATGTTGGTAACACAGAAGTTATTCTCTTCACTAAGCAAGGGTTCAGTGATTTTTTTTTGGTCATAATGAACAATGAAGACACGATATTTTGCGCAAGTCCAACGTTTAGGTTGATTGCTGTAGTTATCTTTGACTGATAATAAATAATAGAACATAAACTTGTATTTCATCTGTCACTGTCCTAAATGATATGGCGTTTGGCAGAAAGAATTTCCGTAACTCAGAAGTATCGTATTTCTATGTGACTCCAGGAGGTTAAAAAGCTAACAAAACACAAATAGAAGATGATATTTAATTCACGGGAAGGAATGACCTGCAGAACTTTGTCACAATTCATTTTTTGTGATAATGTGTCAGCCAGCAGCTGCCAGTCCATGCAAAAGGAAAACAAGGCAAATAATTAATTTGATTTTAATAATAAAGAATGCAAAATCCACTTCTGATATTCTCCCAAGTAAGCCTGAGACTCTCATAATAATGTTAAACCAGTGGGTTAGAAACCAGCCTAACAAAGAAATATTCAAATTAAACTGTCAATATGCTATTATTTAAAAAATCATCTATTTAATTTCCCACTCTAAATAATTCAAATGCAAGATAGAAATGGAGATAAAACACTAACTCTACTAACTTTGAAGTGTCTGTTGATTTTGTCAAATCTGTTTGCATCTTGAGGCAGCTGGCTTCTGATATCTTCAGAGTCAGGAAATTACTTTCTAGGTGAGACCATGTGTGTTGAACTTCCACCCAAATGGAAATGACAGAATCTGCCATGTTTAATTTATTTTGCTAACCCTTCACTTGTTCAACAAAATATGCCACATATTTTCTTTTCAGAAACATTTGCAGCTGAACCTAGAAAAACAAAGAACAGGAAAAAACTGCACTAGCTAAAATAATTTATCAGACAGAGGAAATAGAGCTAATAAGGGTTTAACAAATTCTCCTGTAACTTGTTATCACTGCATATCATAACAGAAGACATCTTTAAACACTGCAAATGGACAGCATATTATTAAATGATGTAAAAAAAAAAATTAAGAAAAATATAAGCTTAAAAAGTTGTCATTTTTAAACTCCCACATGGAGGCAAGAATTTTTTTAGAATATATATAGTTACATTGCATACATATAATTTTCCAGGACTAACATCTGGAGAAAACATGACTCTCTGCAAGAAAGATTCAGAAAAACAGTTCTAACTAACCAAGTGTTTCAAGAGAGTGAATAATATTGCTATACTAGTAGTACTTCTGTTAATTAAATCCTTACTTCATTGTTATCCAAGTTTTCAAGCAGTTGTTCATCTGACTTTAATGAAGGAGCTCCATTCCTGTGATGCTCTTCATAACAAAATTCCATGGCAGCCCGTGTTTGGCTGATTTCTGCCAAAAACTGGGAACAAGAAGAGTAGTAATAACACCTGTCCATACATATCACATTTCACATTTTGAGTTGAGAACTTTAATTAAATTATATTTCATTCACAGTGATGGTAAACTACACCACAGACAAGAAGTTAGTTTCACCAGGCTGTGAATTTTGCTCCCTAGGTAAGTCACATGAAAATATTCACTTCTATCATTAATTTCTTGAAACAAAGCTTAATTGAACAAATAGTTTGTTACATACTATTCTGCAAAAACAGAAGGAAAAAAATGGGCACCTGTCACCTTTTCAGTACGCAACTCTTTCACAGCGTTGTCAACTGTACTTTGGACTTCATCTTTTATTTTATGAAGCTGGAGTCCCAAAAGGTCTGTCAGGGTAGTATCTTCTGCTACTAAAAGCCTGACCTATAAAGCAAAGAGACAGCAGAGAGCAAGATAAGTAAATGAATAAGAAAAAACAGACATAAGCATATAACAAAGTGTTCAAAAGGAATCCAAGAGAAAAACAATGAAATAACTTACATGCAATTTAGATACTGGATATACTTTCAGACTTGCACCAAAACTGTGAACTTAATCAGCCTAGATAAAATACTCCTTGATGTTGAGATTTATTGTTTTTGTCTTGTACTGTGATATACTGTGTATCATAACACTCAAAGGCACGTTTATTTGCACAGCTGCCATTGAAGCTGATGTGAACTAGACACAGTATTTGCACACTAGAAATCTTGGGGAGTGGTGGGAATATTTACCATATGTTGTTACTACTTTGTGTGACAGCAATTTAAAAAAAACAACTTCAAAATGTAAATCAAGGCTTGGTTTTGGAAAGACGACAGTCGATCATTTTGTCGCGTTTTTTTACGAAAAAAACCCACAAAAATGTTATGCTAGGCTTGTTTAGGAGCTTTCTGTATTAAAAATAATTAAAAATCGGCTTTTACTAAAACTGCATGTGAAAAATGTTTGGTATATTGGAACAGAAGCATTCCATTATGCTCACTCCCTCCTGTGTTTTTATTTCAGCTTTCTTCATTTTAAAAATTATTGAAAATTTAGCTTAATTTTTTTTGCCAAAATGGTTAAAAAAAAAGGTTATTCAAATTTTGAAAACCCATAACTGGTCCATGTTATACCCTAGGAACCAAAACCACTGGGATTCTCAAAGAGAAATTAAAATACCTTTTTATTATTATTATTTGATTCATACAAGCTTCTTTGGTTTTCCAGCTATACGATCAACAGTTGCATAAAATGTATATCTCTCTCTCCCTTCTGGCACCCTTCTGTTTTTTAAACTACTGTCAGATCAACAGTCTCCCTACGTACTAATTCTTAAAAAAATACCTAGCAGGCTGATCTTTCAGGTGGCCTTTCTTTCCTTACCTTACATTTCCGTCTGCCTGTCATTTCCTCCGTTCACTACCAAGAAACATTCTCTTTTGCTATCCAGGAAAGTTTGTAGCCACCTTTCTTGGTTTTCTTATAAATATTTAACAGAAATTATTACTGGGAAGTATTCTCCTGTCTCAGACAAGGCAGAGAAGCTTTCAAGCCTAGTGATACTTTAAGGCTCAGCAGGGAGACAGCCAAGTACGGAAGAATCCTCTAATTTAGCAAGCCGGGTCTGCCTTCAGACAATTAGGTCCTTTTGTCTGAGCTGAGACCACAAATTCACTTCTCAACCCACAACATACCCTTGTCTGGAACCTAAATTTCTCCTGCACTTACACGTGGAATAGTTGGCAGCAGCAGTTCCACCACATGCCTGACAGCAGTCCTGCATCTATGGGTAGAGCATGGGAGACCATCAAAAGGGTCTCTTTGGCTGAATATTTACCCTCGTCACATTTGTGACCTGGTACCAACGCAGGATTTGCAACCCCAGTATTGCTCTCAGCTATGACATCAAATTCTTCGCCTTTAACTCCAAGCCCCTATATACATCCCAGGAACACACTTCTTTATCCTTTCATGGTTTGAGGTAAAGGTCGCATTTCCTAAGGAATAGGATTAAAATAATTATAATAATTACTTCCTGTTAGCCGCCACCATTTTAATAACTTTTAGAAATGTTTATATTTGTCAGAAAACTCTGCCTTCCTGTTTCATGTGTGAATATGTGGGAGAGTAGCAGTTGGCACAAGTTTAGCAAAGATTTTATTGGGGTCATTGGTTTATGTGGCAGATAAAGCAAAGGCTCTGGAAACGTACTTTCCAGTATGGCACTTAAAGTAATGGAACTGTATTAACAATGCATTTACACTGTGATTTTATGATTATAGTTGGATCAGAGCCATTTACTTTACCACAGCCCTAATGATTTAAGTCTCATTTTCTTATTAATTATTTCACTGCAGATAAAAGTATCCATAAATTTAATGTACTCAAAGCTACCGTTCAGAGGGGTAAGGGAGACTCATCTGCACACTGGAGCATGATGAACATGACACAAGTGATTATCCAACGGGCAGTGATCGGCAGCTTCTCTATTCCATGACCTGACATACGTGCCAGAGTGAATGATGCAAAAGCAGAAGGGGAACACAGTTATGTCAACCCTCTCCTCACTTTTACCACCCTCTATCACAGTGTATGGCCCCCAGTATCATAAGGGGCTAAGTAGAGTCACGTCATTTTGAAGCAGTTTAAGCCAAGACATCTGCTGTAAGCCTGAGTCTTCATTCCTGAATGAAACAAACATGTAAAGAAAAAGAAACTTTATAGCCATTAAATTCAAGGCTTTCTTCCTTCCATGCTCAACTACTATTCTGTCTACGGATCACAGCTGTTCCTTTAGTGTCCTGTAAATAGTCTGAGGGCCTTTATTGCTATTTTTTTGCTTCATACTTCCCTTGTCCCATTGGAACTGTCTTCTGCAGGGCTACTATCAACAAAACATTGCAAATACCTGAAGGAAGGAAAGTGCCCTGCCTTTAAATATGAGTATCTTTGCTGCAAGTTCCAACACTCTGGAGTGTTGGAGTGTCTAAGGGCAGACAGATAAATCTCTGCAAATTCCACCTGCCTCTAAAAATAACGACTTTCTTCTGTCATAAAGCCCCACCTTCTTTATTCTTTCACATACTATCTCAATTCAGAGAAGTGACAGCACGGTTTTGAACATGGTACCTCCACGGGGACTGGAGACTCATCCAGAAGGATAAAGTTTTAAAGAAAAGCCCCCAAACCAAAACATGTTCCCGAAAATTCAGTTTGGACATGAGTAACGAATCCACTGAAACATCAAAGTGGGTGGGGAGAGTGAGGAAAGGGTGGCACTGAGACAGATAAATTGCAGAAAAAGACAGCTATGGAACCTGCCTTGGCAAACCTTCCGAGCCCCACATCCATCTGTTCCACATTAATCTGTCTCCACTGGGTTTTAGCCCAATCATCAGTGTTGCTCTGAAACAGAAAGTACAGTCAACAACATTTGGTAAAGACAAGCTTCTGCTATATAACAGATAAATGGATGCAGGGGAAAGCCCATCACACAGCAATAGCTCCTGGACCTTATTTTTTCCAACCCTACACCACCACTAGCTAGAAAGCATGTAAAATAATACACTTACTCAAAAATTCAACCCAAAAGCCAAGCATTTAAACAGTTTAAATACTCAGCTCTGAGAGGTACACATACCTATCTTTATTGCACTATTGAACATACACCTATATCCACTGATAACAGACAGATGCACCTGGGAGATGTGGGGGAAACTTCCTTGCACCCCTTCCCAGCAATACAAATGTTTGGCAAACAACAGTGGAAAGAAAATTTACGCTGATTTCCCACACAGGTCTGTACAGTGACTTTTCTGGACTCGTGCTTCTGGCCCTCTACAGCTTCCTAATGTACAATCCTCGTTCTGAAGTGGAATTTCCTGGCTTTCTGAATTTTCACTCACTTATTTTAATTATTCAAGGAAGTTACTTGAATTTAAAAAGCTCAAAAGGAAACTACAAACCTTGTTTTGCTTTGAGATTTTATTGAAACTGATTAACTTGATGAGATATTTTTACTCTGGGTATCCTAAAACATAACAACTGTAATTTAAAAACCAAAGGAAGATTATCATCTTCAGTATTTTTTTTTTAAATCAAAACTATAAGAACTTTTAGGATCAAATTAAGAGTATAGCATTCAGAACATATTTTAACTTTATAATACCTTTTAGAAAAAGTCATCTTACATTAATATGAACACTAATAACCCAAACTTTCTTTGAGCAACTGAACTTCAGTGTTTCATTTGCTTGTAGTTTGGAATAGCTACTTCAAATAGTTTTGCAGATTCCTGCATTAGTAATATTTCGTTTTCCAACATCTCAACCTCTTGATTTGCCTTGAAGAGGAAAAGAGCATTCAGTAAAGTACAGTTATAGGGTATATTAAGCTTATGTAAACCTGGCAGTGAAATCTATAAATCCTGTATACATGATTCAATGTAAGAAAAGCTGAGAGATGTTGCAGAGAATTTAGAAAGCTACATTTGTCTGTGAAAGCACCCAAAAGGCATACCAAGCACTCTACGTTTGAACTATGAAAACAAAAACTGCAGTTAATTTATAGTCTTGTAATGAATCTCCTAACTTATTAAATCACTTCTCGTTACTTTAAAGTTGTACAAATGCTATCAAAGTCCCTTCTCTATGTTTTAAAAAGACCCACTAAATATTGCACTCTAGACCAGTCTATTCAAGAGTACATTATGTTGACTTTTTAAAAGAATATGAATAAGGAATATCTGTATTACGATTTTTTTTATTTTATCAGTGAGCATATGCAACGTTGGAAGAGAAACAATGGAAACAGATTCGGTGGGGATTTTAAAAATTTAACCCTTGATATTTAACTGATAGAATTATAACAGTTTCTTAAAAACAACAACAACAAAACAGCCACCAAAAAACACCACCCCAACCCACAAATCACAAATATTTTAATACGTACATCAAAATATCATTAGATTTTGTATGGAAAGATTACAAGAAAATATGTTTTTCTGAGATTCTCCATTACCTTAATGAGATGAGCATATGCACTTCCCACATCACACTGAAAGGGAGCTTCCATTTAAAATCTTTCTCTGAATTCTATCTGCCTCCCCTGACAAAGCACAGGTAATGATACCTGTTACTGATCATGTTCTCATAAAAAAAAACCCTGAGATAAAGACGACCGTTCACAGAATTCAACATACATAAAATGAAGTGCATTTACTTCTGATAATTGCATTTCCTTCTGATAACTGCAACCTCAAGATGCCTGAAGAGGAGTTACTTTGTGCTTTACTGACACAGGTCTCCTCTTAACAGCATTCAAGTTTTCAGGTAATTCTCATTTAACAGAGTAAAAAAAAATATCTTGGAGGAAAAATATCACACACAGCAGTAGAACATCAATAAAATTTGTACATTAACAGTGAGGATACCCCAACACCTGCCCATAAATCAGAAATTATAGTGGAGTATTTATTTAACCAGAAACTATACTCTGTGTCATAGCTTTTACTAGAATTTTTGTCATCTGTAAAAGAATTATTTTTATGGATCATTGGTAATCATGAAGTACTTGAACTTAAACTCAGTTATTTTATGTATAATCACGTAAAACTTGTTTCAAAAGTACTGGGGAATCTTCCACGCAGTAGAACAGAGAGCTCCACTCCTGCCGCCTTTATACTTAACATATTTTCAAGCATACAAAGCTGAACTGGAATTAGCTTTCTCGTTCCACAAATCTCCCCACGATGTCTAGAAAGAAACAGTCAGTAAATCCTTCAGAAAAAACCATTCCATCACAGTGAAAAAAAACACTTTTGACTTTTTTTATCTTTCCCAAAAGAAAGTACAAGAAAGAGAAGCTTAAAGCCAAGTCACTTCAGAGTAACTACAAGACTAGTTTAAGGTATACATCAAAAACCCTACATTTATTTTCCCAGCCAACCCCTTGATCTGGCTTAGACCAGACAGAAACAGAAATAGAAATTCCACTGTTGACTGGAAAACTCCCTGAAACTGGTGAGAAGTTTTCATTTTTACTAATTAGATTATCTGATGAAAAAGAGTAGTTGAACTCTTACCCAATTCTATTTAGTACTCTCTACAGAGTAGTGCATCTCCCACACCAGACCAACTAAAGGTCTCTCATACACAGGTGCTGATCTTAAAGCCAGAGCTTAAAAAGATCTTCCTTCAGTCTTCATCAGGAACCACTGAAGCTGTAGCACTTTCCCACCTCTTCTTACCATTGAGTTTTGTTTGATTCAGATAATTCCTCCAAATTTCACTTGCTACACAAAATAATTACAGCTGGAACCAGTGTGGGGTAGAACACATACAGAAAGAAGTTGCTGAGGACGTCTGCAAGACAGTATCATCAGAGCCCAGCTTTTGTACCTGTATTTGAACAGAGCCCCAGACCACTGCTGTGTTAAGGAAGAAAAATCAACGTAGGAAATACACTCACCTGAGTTCCTATATGGCTCAGCTCCTGGGAAGAGTCTTAGGAATGTGAAGATGACTTGGTCAATACAAAAAAAAAAAAAAAAAAAAAAAAAGCAAGCAAAAAATAATTACAGGACTCATCAAATCATTGGAAAAAAATTTAACAGATCTTTTTAAACTAATTTTTCTATTATTCACATAAAACAAGTCTTTCACAGAACATAAGAAAAGCTGCTTGTTTTATGGCTGGCTGTTTAAAAAGAGAGGAAAGAGGAGAATGGAATTACTTTACATCACTGAGATCAAATACTACTTAGGACCATATACACATATGTAAACATGGAATATTACTTTTGATACAGTCCCTGTAACAGTGCATAAACTTCACCCTACATCTTCTGTCCATAGTTTTCTAACAGTGCAATCATCTCTTTTAAAGGTCCAAAGGGTTTGTCAGCAGTTGCTTGCGTTTCTTTCACAGCCAAGAGATGGCCCGTGATTTCTACCAGCACACAGTGATCTCCGCTCTGTCACCTCTCTTTGAAGTTCAGCATCTGTCACTTCTATAAATTCTTCTAAATCAGTCAGACTAAAAAAAGAGAGAAAGGTTTAATTACAAACAGAGCAAACATTCCTCACTAGAGTGAATAAACATGTAGTCAGCCCTACTGGTATTGCTAGCGGCACTTACTCTGTTTTACATAATAAATAGTTAAAAAATAAAAATTATCCAGTTTTATTGTATCATTTTAAGACATTTTGAGCCTGACTTCCAGAGATGACAAGTGCTACTACTGAGAATTAACACAATAGGATATACAAGTGCAATATCTGGGGAAAAAAACCCCAAAACAACAAACCAAAATCCAAACCAAAACCCCACCCACTAATAAAAAAACCCACTAAGAAAATAAAAATAAAAAAGCTGCAAACCCAGCTCATTAAAATATTACTTGTAAAAATACCTCAACCTTATAGTTATTCTTTAAATGCATGTAAACACGCACA
>VXBO01011789.1:80276-101896 GCA_013400135.1 Rhinoptilus africanus | reverse complement strand
TAAAATAAGTGGCTTTCTTGACTGCTCTTTAAACAGTTTAATAGTGGGAGGCCATTGAGAGACCTTGTCAGTAAGAGGCATCTTTGTGGATGCTAAACCATGAGCATGGAGAAGCAATTGCTTCATAAATTCAGACCAGTTCTCCAGCCAGTGAGACACAGAGCTAGCAAGAGATCTCCTGTACTGGAGGAGGAGCTGGAAACATTTGCCGCTCTCTCCATAATCTCCTGCCTGATTTCAGACAGATCAAACATGTCCATATCACTCCGTATCAAAATAAAAGTTTTGTTATTTCAGTAAGTGAAACAGTAATACCAATTGGTTAAATTTACATGCAGATGAAAGATTGGAATTCCACCCCATTTCCCCAGAGATCTATTAATAAGAAAAATTACAATTCACTCAGCTGTTACTATTTGGGTTTACATTTCATTATATGAACACATAAAACCAAACTGAATGCATATTCTTTACAAGTTATTCAAAGCTGAACTTTTCATGGACTATACATAATTCTGATGACCAGTTTAATGGATGCTCCTTTGCTCCTCCAAGAGATGCAATTGCCACTATGTGCAGATTCACAGACTTCAACATGACACCCAAGGTGGAAGCCTACAGCACAGGAACCAAGAGATAAATACTCATCTAGTTTAAATTAGCTTTGCATAAAATGGACAACTTCATTCTGCTACTCACGGATGCAGAAGTGGGTGAAAGCACGAGTAAGCCTTCAGAAATCAATGGGACTATGCCTCTATAAGCTGCACAACTGAGAGAAGAGATGAGGCCCAGGATTTGAAGACTGATGCTATTAAATGAGTTTGCAACTAAAAATAAGCTTCTTGCAGCTTGCAATTAATTGGATTCATTATTCCCAAACACAAGAGGAGAAGCTGTACCTGCTAATGTTCTGATCCCAGGTGTGCTGCTACCCTTTCCACCTGGGCAGACATTTGGAAAACATTGCCCAGGAGCTCATCTGCTAGGTCTTAAAAGCCATCACCAGCCTCTTCATTTAGAGAAGGTTTAAGTTAAATGTCTGTGTCATTAAGGATTGTTTGTGCTTGAAAAGTAGAGCTGGCTTCAAACTTTCTTCTGTATTCTCAGAAAAGAAGTCTAAAGAATACATTATGGTGTTATATGAACCATCGACCACAAGATTATCAATGTACTCTATATAAATCTTCTGAGAGGCTGAGGAAGAATCTGCTTGGAAAAGCTTTTAATTTCCCTAAATAAGCAAACAATTTAAAAACATCTGAAAAGTACTTTAATAAATGGTTGTGCTAATGTATACCTTTGCTCAATACGTATTCTTCTTTCAGTATTATTTTATATAATTGATATATATCTCAAAACAACACTCTAATATTTCTTGTACCAAGTGTGTTCCTGGACCATACTTTGGTCAGTGCAGGAGGCTCCTGAACCTCATCAGAATCCCATTTACACTAATGAAACCCAATGCAAGGATGAAGGTATTCCTGCAATGAAAAGGCTACAGGTTGGCAGAAAACTATCAGACAATAGAAAAACTTTGATGGAATATCTGCATTTTGTAAGAATACCCTGCATATTTGTTCTGCATTGCAGTATCAATGCTTGTTATAGTTAACTAAACATTAAAAAGAAACCTTATTTTGACCTTTTAAAATAAATATCAATGGTACAAATAAAGACAATAATACAAATAAAATTAGGTCTGAAACTGAACTCAGAGGTACTCTTCAGATGGTAACACCAAGGTTAATGTTGGTAACAGACACAAACATTTGTTGCAGTGGACACAGAGGCCGCTCCCTCAAAAAATTAGCAAAAACGGGGCAAAGAGACAAGAGTCTGTGTTTCTGCATTCATGTCTTATTCAAATTCCTTTGACTCAGTCTTTTGTAGTCATGTAACGCAGCAGTTCATATTTAAGGATATTATAAATGGATTTAGCATTCATAAGTAAACTGATTAATTAAATTACCTGTTGTTCATTTTTAATTACACCTATAAGGAAGCAATATTCACATTTCAAATCAGAATTATTTCACAATATATCTAGTGCAAAAAAGTGTTTCAGGACAATTTCTCCAACTGCAGAGATTACTTTGCACGTGGGGATCACAGGAACAACATAGCTCAGGGTAATGAAAATGAGACAGCATCACTATCATGATTGCAGCCTGCCAGTCATTCCCAATCTACCAACTTTTAAAAGCCCTGATGTTCTTTTCAAACTTTGCCAAAATTGTTCTCTCTCCTCCCTATTTGTCTTCAAACGTCAGCCTTAAAAACTTTATTGCGGTTTGTGCAATTACACAAATAATTGAACAAAAGCATACAGGTGACCAAGGATTAATATTCAAGTAACTAACACTCATATCACCACATGCAAATACAACTCACTTTCCTACCACCTCAACAAGATGACAGATCTGGTAGCTATATTCTTGCAACATTTTGTATATTTTAGCAAGTCTTTCCCCTTTCACAGTTCCCTGGATTGATCTAACGTTGTCCTTTGATCATTGAACTCTCTGCTCCAAATCACACACTGACATTTTCACTTTTTTGATGCAGTCCCAGCATGTTGTCGCCTACCAGGTGCATCTCTCTTCTGCTTCTTTTAGCAGGCCATCAGCAGTTCTCAGCTGTTTTCCAATCAGAGGATATTCTACCTCCTGGCAGAAAACTATTTGTTGTACAGCCGAGCAACAAGTCCAAGGTTTCCCATACACTGTTCCTGGGAAAGACACCACAGGGTGAAATCGTTCTAATGCCCCACACGTGGTTATTATGCACTTTGCAGGGCAGAACAGCTATTTGAAGAAGGTCTATAGACTAAGAAAGGGAAACCATGCAGACCTTGAATGTCTCAGAACAGACCAGGCTGCCGGGTACAAGGCAAGCCATGGGAGGGCAACTGGACCCACAGTCTGGAATATCCAGGGTGACAATGTCCCCAGATATCTAATACTCAGCTGAGGCCAGCATTGCAAGCTGAAGTGTAAGCTGTGGGTGGTATTCTATTAGACAAAGATGTGATATCTCCTTTCAGCAACAGGATAGTTAGAGCCATGCATGTGCTCACACACATTGCACAAGTTGCAAGGGACGGGTAGAAGAAAAAAAGAAAAAACAAAATAATTTGCTGACATATCACCCCATCACGAACCCTTGCAAAACTGTTCCTTTTCTCATGTATAGCTAAAGCAGAACCTGGAATGCTGGGCTGGTTTAAGATCAAGAGATATTTCACATCTCTCAATAAAGCCATTAGCTAGAAGGTAGAAAGAAACAGTTTTATCTTATATTTATCCTTTCAGAAGCCTCAACACAATGACTTTTTGTTTACTTTGCATTTAATCTCAGAATCAAAAGCATTAGAATACCTTTTGATGACTGGAGTATTAGAAAGTATACATGAGACATCTTTAATTAGTATTCAGCAATTTAAGAGTAAAGATTTAAGGGCTTTTTGAAGTTTAATAACTTAAAGAACCATTGCATTTTACAGGGTAAGAGCTAACTTATCATTATATTCCACCATGTGTCTCTGGGGAAATCATTTACTACTGTAATAACCTTCTTCACTTTTAAAGTAAGAACTCTCCCATAAGCAGGTATAAGACAACTAAATTTCCCAAATGGAAAAGAAACAAAAATAAATAAGATTTAAGATTTTAAGATTTATTCATTCGCTACACTATCGGTGTAATTTTATGACTATGAAGTCAAAGAGAAGCATCAGATGCAGATCAAATTACAATTACAGATACATACATTAGGATCAAAATTCACACTCAAAAAGCCATTTTTGGGACCACTCTCAATTAGAGGTTGTTCTAAATTGAACTGAAAAATTTCATCCACTTGAACTTTCCACTCACAGTAGGTCTAATCTTCATATTGGTAAAGGAATTTCAACATCTCCACGTATTTTTGAGGAATAAAAGCAGCTTCTGGACTTTATAACACTCTACAAGGAAAAAACTACACCTGATCAGTTTTCTTCTTTTAATGACAGCAATTCACAAACAAATGCTGGTAAAAAGTTTTAGTTTCTCACATTTTTTATTTTTAGATTAAGTTCTGTGTATGTTGCCCATTTTTAAGCTATCCATAGCTTTATCAAATTGAACTAGAGGGGAAAAGACGCATAAAGCAAGAAGTGAGAATACTGGGAACAATTAAAACTCAGGGGAAAAAAGGAGGGTATGCATGTTACTAGCTATGTCAGTGGTCAACAGTTGGAATTGTTATTACTTAATTATTTAATTCAGGTGTGTCTAATGCTCCTACAGGAGCTTTCCAACCTTTGTGCCATCACCTAAAAGCACGTTTGCTGAAGGATCAAGAAAAGAGGGAGAGACGGGGCACAGTTTTCAAATAACTTGGATGTTTAGGTCCCATAAGGACCTTTGAAAGTCTTGTCACCACAGAACAATAATACTGTTTATGTGGGATATGTTACTGCTGTCCTGAAGCAGAGAAATTCCTGGGTTTGCTAGTTATCAACATCCAAACAATTGCCAAGCAAGTCTCTTACAGTTATTAAACAAGCCATTCTGAGAGCACTACCGAGTCCATTTCAATGCAGAAACGGGAAGTTTCCAGAAAGTACCGTAAAATTTGAACTGTACACATGCACAACATGGATGTTAAATTTACTTGAGCAAGAGACCATTTTATGCAGATCCCACTTGTTCAGCGATTAGCCATGCCTTGTTTAAAGGCAGTTACTTTCCACTAAATTAGTGACTATGAACACTTACAGGTGAGACAGAGACAAGAAGTAGAATCAAAATGTGTGTATTCATTCCTTCGATTCTTTAGACCATTTAGGGTTTCCTGAAGCAAGTGGCATATTTTTGTTAATTATTTAATTCTCTTCTTTCACCTATTTGTTAGAACAGAAATGAAGCCGTTATGAACTCACAAGAAAATAATCTTTTATTATTGCATTGTGGCATACTTTTTTAATGTGTTCATTACATATACATCTGCAGTTATCCAGTTCTTCAAACAGGTAATGTTTTCCGGAAGGGGGGCAAGCCTACAGCTGTAAAAAATTTATCAAACCAGAGGCAAGCAGAAGTGATTTCTCTGAGGATAAATCACCTCCCATTTTCCTTGCTACATTTAAAGTTAACACAAGTCACCTGCCTTATGAAAGGGTAGATGTAATATTGTATGTATTTCTAAATTCAGTGAGAAAATAAGTTTGGAAACAAACAGGGTAAATGCCAGAATTGAATGCAAGATACTCATTTAACTGCTACCAATGCCAAAAGTGACAGCCTAAGGAAAATTCATTTACTCAAAATTCGTAGTTAGGTATTAATTATTACTGCCTTATACTTACCTCAACTAATTTGCAATATTTTGACACAGTCTGAGTGTGATGTATGCAATGTCATAGAAATGTTTGTTTAAATGGGACTTCAAGAGTAATTAGCCTGTGTTCCTGCCCCAAGATGATGTCACCTACACCTATGCCATTTCCAAGAGATGTTTTTCTAGCACTCCCTGAAAGGTTTTTCACTAATGAAGAACCTGTCACCTCCCCTAGCAATCTACTGTAGCCATTCATTATGCTTGGCATTAAGTGGTTTTCCCAGTCATCAGACTTGACCCTTCTGCACTTTAAATCAAGTTCATTATGTTCTGGATGTAGAGAACAGACTATTTCCTTCCTGTATGCAGAAGTCTTTAATGTATTTGAAGATTGTCTTTTCTTCTTCAGCCTCAATAACCATCAACAGACAAACTTTCCTGAAGTATAAGGCTTACACATGAGCACAACGCTCCATTGGAGGCCTTATCAAGGGTGATTAAAATGCAAGATTTCCCCTTGTGCCTTTCAGGACAATCACCTGTTTGAACATCTTACATACTGGCTTCTTTCTTAACAACATGACATCACATACTCAGGTTCTACAACTCCTAAATCGTATTTTGAAGAACTGGTTCTAATCAGTTGTTCCCTATCTTACATTCTAATTCTGCTTAAGAATAATACATACCACTGCAGAAACACGCTCCAGCTACCCAGGCTAACTATATGGTACACTGGATGGAGAGCCTGGACACATCTGCCATCCATGAGATTCTCCACGCTTTGTGCAGTCAAGTGCAAATACAGAATGTTAGTGAGCAGAGAATCTGTGTTTCTTTGAATTACATTTTAGATCTGGCCTTAGCTATACATTAACTTTGGGGGAAAAAACCTGTAGTCAGAACATAATTAAAATGAGAATAGAACCAAAGAACTCAGTTTGATTCTGCAGCTGAAATACATATTAGTCAGTAGTCCAAGGAATTCAATTCACAAACAGCTTACCTAGATATAAAGTATAATTTAAGCCACGCACAAAACTTTTTCTAATAATAAATGAAGAACAGTTTCATGTGTGTGGATACTGACCTTGAACACGGATTCTATACCTGTACAGTCACGAAATCCTACACAAAGAACCGAGTCAAGTCATCTGTCAAGATCCAGGGGTTTGGCTTTAAATTCAGTATAATCATCTTCAAATTCATGTACTGTTAAGAAAAAAAAAAAAAGTGTCTTTTCAATGGGAAGAAAAACTAATGGGCAGCATGTGGTTGTGCCAAATACACAGCTCATCTCTGTCACTGAACAGACTTCTGACATTTTTGTATTGCAGTTTTTTCCGTACTATTTTAACTCATGAGCAATGACAAATGCTATCTAGCAGTGATGCTTTTGGTGTGTTTTTTTTACAGAAACTGAGTTAAGAACTGAAGCACTCTCTTAGCAATACAGATTATTGTTAAATAACAGTGTAAGGTCTATACGTGTGTGTACCACTGCAAGATCAATATATGTGTGTACTAGCGATACCTATGTTTAGGAAGCTTGAGAAGAGGGATAGCCATCTACGCCAGGTAACATCAATCCTTACTTTTATGCTGGTTTATCCTGTTAACTCTCCCATTAAACAAAAACTTATCAAGTTTTTATAAGCCAACATTATTTCTGCATATTAAGTAGGATATTATGAGCATCAGACTTCAGCTACTCCAATACTTGATGCCAACTCACTAAGAAAACTTTGCCTCTAACTTGTTGTTACATTTAATTAGACTGTCTTAAGAATCCGCAACTACCACGTGTATTAGGCAACAGAACAACAGTCATTTTCTATAGCATAACTGTACTTTCTTAATATTCAAGGTAATTAACCATGTTCACAGAGGAAGACTTTTGGAAAAAATATACCAGAGCCAAAAATACAAGTGCATCCTAATGCAAGTTCATTATGACTTTAAAGGGAGAGCTCCAGCACCCTCTGCTTTGCCCTGTTAGCAACACAACCAGTAACATGCACAAGTAAAGCTACACTTGTTCCTTTGCTAAATACATAAAACATTGATCATCTCTGAGAAAATATTCTTCTTTACAACTTGGCTTAATCTCTTTTCTGTTGCTAGCCACTCAGAAAAAAGAAAACAGAAGTACCAGTAGCTAAGCTGGAGAGTTAAATTAAAGCCAGCCTCTTTGGAAAGGCATATCAGATTAACTTGTTTATTTAAGAATCTTCCTCTCTAACCCCCTCCTCCCCAACTAATGTGGTTTTTATTTGGTTGGTTTTTAAACACACTGCACAAAACCACACATATGTACCCAAAACACATGACTGATGAACTACATGTACTTCTTCATATCCAATAAAGAAATTCAGATTCAGTTCTGTGACTAGGTGTGATACGTTTCTAAAATATCTGTATTTTACACATCAAAAATCCACTTAATGCAAT
Source organism: Rhinoptilus africanus (assembly GCA_013400135.1). Taxonomy (NCBI): domain Eukaryota; kingdom Metazoa; phylum Chordata; class Aves; order Charadriiformes; family Glareolidae; genus Rhinoptilus; species Rhinoptilus africanus. Next base: position 94,117 of record VXBO01011789.1, on the reverse strand, counting down.
CAGCCTGAGAAGCCCATATCTGTGTGCTGAAAGCTAAGCATCTTTTGGTCCTCTTCAGTGTCAGATGCCCAGTCACACCACAAACCAGACCATTGCTCTGTTCTGGATCTGGGGCAATTGTATTTATATAGTGACCAGTCACATACTGCAAATTGCCTATTCAGCTGCACATAAAACTTGTTCTTGGAAATACGTGGACACTATCCATGTATCATACACTGAACTGCATGAACCTTGAAGCTTCTGACAAACAAATTAGCTGTAAGATGACAGCTATTGTTTGATAAAACTCCCGATTAGTACTGTCAAACCCAAAGGCAAATAGTTTCTGAAGAACCTGGAAAACAAATATTTTAGTGATGACAGTAAAACCAGCACAATAATTGGTGCTTGGTATTCCACTTGTACTTCTGTCAACGCTAAGCCTGCATACATGAATAAGAGTGACTCAAACTTGAAAACTAATACTCGTCAACTCTACTTAGCCATAAGCTGGAAAGTCAACACACTCACAATGCAAAATGTTCGTTCAGAAGTGTGCTATAAAGGCTGGTTTTGTCCCAAGTCAGTCAAGTCACTAAGGAAGGACTCACTGCCTCAAAACTGCATCAGCTCAAACCATCTTTACAATCTATGTCTGACCAAATACGATAATTGCTGTATTTTAGCTGACAGCAAAATTGTTATTCAAGCATCTCACCAACATTTACATTTATATACAGGGAATATACACATTTATATGCAGGGAATCCTCCACACAGGTAAAGGCAAAACCCAGCAAACTACATACAGACCTGAGAAGGAGCGTCTTGAAACCTCATCTCCTGCAGACAAGGATGCTTCAGAGCATCCTGCTGCCTCAGAAATCAAAAAAACCCAACTAACCAGCAGGTCTCTGCTGTCACTCTCTTCCCCTTTCTAAGGCAGCTTTACAGCTTTGTTGTGGGATTAGCAGGAATTTAATGCAAATTGTAAGGGATTTTATTAGGAGCAATGAAATTTAGCAGTATAGTATAGCGAGTCCTGACCTTAAGACAGGGGAAGTTTTTCTATGGATTTTAAAGCAGTACCAGGATTTTACTCCGAAGACATTAACAACCTTGCAAGGCTTCTGCATGAATTAAACTTCTCTCATTCATTTAGTTCAAATCTGGTTTACGACCATTTCTCTAGGTTTTTAATTACCTAGATTAAGCCACACATTTGCAAGAAAAATTAGTGTGCATAGACACATAATACATTTCCTACCACATCTAACAGAACAGTAAATGTATATATTTTGCTAATAATTACATTATTAATAATACATAGAATTTTAATAATCACAAATTTAAGAGTTGGGTCTGTTTCAGAAAATTTGCCTGTTAAAATAACTTTACCCAAAGATGCGTTCCTTGCACACTCAGTGATCGCCCTCCCTGTAGCACTGCCAAAAACACCACGCAGCAGGCTGGGGCTCCTGAAGGCCAGCAAAGCTTAAACCCACCAGGAGGCTGAGCCCACCTCCTCATCAACTGCATCTCTGCAAACCCACTACAGCTTGTGGGTACACAGGTGTCAGGAGAATGGGGAAATGGCAGGGACACAGCGAGGGAAATCAGCTGGACAGAGGATTTTTGTGAGGTGGGGGGAATGGGTGGGTGTAATTGTTAAAAAAAAACCCCCAAAAAACAACAAACAAACTCTAAATTGGTTATCCAATAGAGAAGAATTTCATTTAAATGAAGTTCAGCCAGCAAACAGGTTTGAAAAAGTACATTTTTAAAGTAGATTATTTGGGGTGATTAAATGACACTTGTGATGGCAACTTTTTGAATTAGGACAGCAAAGAGAGCACCCATTAACAGGACATCCTTCAAATCTGCAGCTGGGGCTGGAGCTGCTTCATCCCCCTGCTGCTGCCTCAGTGCCCCCAGCTGGGGCACACGCCTGCAAGGGAGCAGACCTGGGTTCACCAGCCCCCTCACCCCAGGAGGAATTTTATCAATATCTCCCGCTCTCAAAGATGGTGCCCCAGCTCCACAAAGCATCAGTGTCAAGGGAGAAGAGAGGGAATGTGGCTGCTGCTCTCTCAGCCATGCCAGGCAGAGGAGCAAGGAGCAGCCCTGCAGCTGGGGTACTCACGCACCAGCTCCATCCTCCTCCTCCCCATGCACGGCTCCCCACAACAAAACCCGAGAGCATCCTGTGCGCTGAGACCAGGGAATGCTCTGAAGGCAGACAAGTGTTCCAGCCAGCAGGTAGCAACACCAACTGCATAACACGGTAGGGTATTCTTTATTTGAATTTATCCTAAAAGTGGATTAAATCCTTCAGAAAACACCATTTTCCAAATTTACAAATACTTATAGCTATGAATTAAAACTAAAATCTGGAAGAGAGTCTCTGGAAAGAACAATAATAAACATTCTTTTATCTTATCTTTATCCTATCAGACATATGTACCATTGCTGCTAGTGAGTTAGGAATTATTTTAGCTATGATTGCAAGACATTGCTATATACCAACATTTAAAAAACCTTCTCTATTTTTCAAGTAGAATCAACAGATTTTGAACTTACACCAGAACTGGACATAAATTACATCCTAAGACTCAGGAAAAAAGCTTACAGAACTGACTGTCAGTCCTGTATATTGTATGCCAATAATTAATTAACCTTTTTTTTCTTTTGTAATTTTGGGCAATGCTGTTGGGGGATTTTGTTTCACTTTACCCAAATTTATTTTATTGACTCAAATTTATTTTATTCACTCAAATGTCTTTGGTGAGAGCCATCTGAATGCTTCTCCATATGTGGCACTTCTAAATAATTCAGTCATCTCATTAGGAGAAAGCAGCCAGAAGTCTTAAGAAAAGGAATTTCTGGTTTAAGAAGTAGTAGACACTGAACCCATCTGTGCAGTTGTGTTGGAAGTCCATTTCATGCTTAGTTCCATACAAGCTTTCCAGAAACTCTTCATTCATTCTGCAGACCTGCTCACTTAAAATTTTCCTCTTGATTCCACCAAACTCCAGCTTTTCCACTTTTTGAAATTCCAACATTAATGAAAATTTCCTACATCAAATGAATAAAAATTAATTAACAGTATGCCTCTACAACAAATAGTAACAAACCTTATGTTTGAGATGGTTTTTGCCTCATTTGACCTTCTCTCTTCCAGTTTGGCAGAATGAGAAGTTCAAATGTGTGCCATCTTAAATAATTAATATGAAAAAAAATTGAAGGAGCAACAGGTAATTCCAGCAAGGCTTTATCCTGGTTGAGCCACTTCTAGGATTAAAACACAAATGGAAACAAATTGTCCCATAGAACATTCAAATGTAACTCCATTTTACTTTTATCAGATTAAGTTAAAAGGCCAAGACAAAAAAGAGCAAGCACTACTAAACACGTACTTTTGTGTATAAACAGATGATTTATTGTCATAACACAAAATTTTGCAATGAAAATTAAGCATAAATCTTTCTCAGAGGAGTAAAATTGCACCTACTTTAACCTCCTTTGTAACATGTGCCAAATTAATTTCTATGGTCTCTGATTTCACTTGAATGAAGTGGTTGTTTTACGGCCCAAAGGGATGAAAATAACTGGTTCCTTGTGTATTTAGAAACACGCAACACCTATTCTCTTCAGGAGCAAACCCAACCACCCGCGGATTCCCCAGGCAGACTCCTGGTGGCCTGCAGACCCCTAGGCTCAGTATTGTGATCTACAGAGATTTCATTGCCACCTCACCCTGAAGGGACCTGCTCGCCCAGGGCTGGGCTGTCTGTGGGACCACCTGATTGTCAAGAACCAAGACCAGCAGGAAAAGTTAGTTCATGTGTCAGGCACGTACATGATGGGTACAAGCAACCGCGCTCACAAAACTACAGGCGCAGGATGCTGTCCCTAAGCATCTACAACCACCCCCCAGCCTGAGCACCACGACCTGTCCGTCTGCCAAGGGACAGCCAAGAGACAATGCGTTTACCCCAAATCCCTTTCAGAGATCGCTCTGGTAGGCACTGACAGACACTGTAAGACTGGATTTCTTACTCTCTGATAGTATCTTAAAGGAGTGGTATGGAGAGGAACAGTACATGAATGTAAATGAAGAGTAATGAAGAATAAAGAAAAGTAAAGTAAGAGTAAATGAAGAGCTTCAGTACACCATTTCCCAGCTCAGATACCAAAAGCGAATCTACTTCTTCCCAGAAGGGCACCCAAATCAGCAGCCAGCCTAGATTCCTACTGCAACTGCTTCCAGGCTCACAAAAGCCTAAAAAATGTCATAGAATCATAGGGTTGGAAGGGACCTCAGGAGATCATCTAGTCCAACCCCCCTGCCAGAGCAAGGCCACCTTAGACCAGGTTGCACAGGAACCCATCCAGGTGGGTTTGGAATGTCTCCAGAGATGGAGACTCCACCACCTCCCTGGGCAGCCTGTTCCAGGGCTCTGCGGCCCTCAAGGTAAAGAAGTTCCTCCTCATGTTTAGGTGGAACTTCTTATACTCAAGGTTGTGCCCATTACCTCTTGTCCTGTCACTGGGCTCCACAAAAAGAGCCTGGCCCAGAAGCAGGAACCAGAGCCTATGACTGCCCCCATCCTACACAACTACCCAAACTGCATTAGAAAAAAATATTTTACACTTCTTTTCTATCCTCAGATTTTTCATCTTTTCTTCCTTGTTGGCACACAAAGGAGCTTGATTTAACATATGAATGCTCCTGCAGCCCTGATATATCTCACCATCATGACTTACACTGTTATGTCAAGACAAAATTATAGATTATTCTGTAACACACACGTACAAATACAGAAAAAAATGCACATCTCGTTCTCTCTACCCTTGCCATCTTCTGCTTCCTTGAAAATATCCTTAGAAGTAGGACAATAGATGCTTTCTTTGGCTTCCAAGATCTTAATCATTTTTTGATCAACAGGACTCTGAAGTTATAATTTAACAAAGGAGAAAAAAAGCAATTAAAGATCACGGTCACCTGTTAAAAGAGTAGAAAGACTAGAATCGCACTCAGAGAATTAATGAACAAATATGTCTCGAGTTTACTAGCCTAGTGAAATCCATGGAAAGGGCCCAAAAGCTTTCAGTGGGGAATGAACTGGGCTCTTCATAATGTTCACTTATTTGACATGACAACATTGCTAGTAACAAGCATAGAAGAAACAGAAGATTAAACACAGCTCCCAACAACATTTCATATTTGGAAAGTAAATAACCTTGCATATCTTTTTCAATTGAAACGAGCTGTTTCCCTTGTAACAAGGTATGATTAAAAAATAGTATCAGTTTCAGAGCCAAATTTGGCAATAATTTCCCAAATATAAACTTTGTTCTCAACCTCATTTTCTCCACAGTTTGAGAAATGTCATGGAAAGAAATTTAGAAAAGACAGACAACAACAGAATTCCTTATAGCTACGTGGCCTTTCATCGGTAACTTTCACTGTTCTCTAATATTTAACTCTAGTTTTCTTTGTCAACGTATGCGAATTCCGATTACTTTGGGAAACTACTATAAGTTATTTGCAAAAAATAAAATAACAAAAAAGTCATTTTGGTGTCTCATTTTCCAGTGTGCATGGGGAAAGACAAACCAAAAGAAAGTTCTCCTTGGTGTCTACAATAATACAATACAATAATATCTGAAATCATTTCCTTACTTATTTATATATAAAGGATTGTCTTTTCCTGCTTTCCAGAAGTTCAGCTCAGTTTGGGGGTCTGGATGAAGGCCGTGCAGAAGAGGTTTGGCAGGATCCTTATTCACAGTGTCATGAATCTGATGTAACCACCTAATAACCATTGATTCGATAGCATGCAGTACTGCCCTGGAACTAGGATCTTGTCTGCAAAATATAAAAAGAGACCCTGAATTTCAAAGCAAGTGCTGTACTGTACAGACATCTTCTCCCCTCGCTCCCCTTTACATTGATGAACAACCCTGAAACTGGGAATTTAGTTCTAATCAGATTAAAAATCATAAGTAAAAACCCTGAAGATAGAGCTAAAAAGACTGTTTATGAAGACACAGATCCCACTTCCAAATGTATTTAGTAATTGAAACCACTGCCAAACACCCTCTCAGAAATTATTTGCAGCAGATCCTTTGAATGGCTCCTTGCAATTATTCCAGATGTGAAAAATCTGCATTTTACTGTTTAATTTTCTAATAAGTAAGTTACATGGCAATTTGGTGTTTGAATGAATGCTGATAGTTAACATAAATATTAAATAGATTTTATTTAATGTATTTTTTTACACTTTGCCAGTGTTTACAAAATGAAAAATGAACAATACACAGCAAAGCTTTTTAATAAAATATTAATGGAACATTAAAGTTTACATTCTCCCTTTCACCCACTATTTTTTCCATGATCAGTCCTTTCATTGGAGCTAATTCATCTGTTCTGCCTCAGTTTTAGCTCCATACTTACACTATTCCGCCTGGCACACCTGCTTTACCACCATGACATACAGGAAGGAGCCGACCCTGACCAGGGCCCTCCAAATCATTTATTATCGACAGGATTATAAATTTTCATTTATCCAACAACAGATTATCAACCATCTCTGTACACAGTCAGTCCGAAACTGAAATCAAACCTTTGGTTTACTTAAATTGCGAATTCTCTGGGACATAGCTGATACTATTGCTGTTTCTATAGGTAACAGATGCACATCCCAATGATCAATGCTGCGCTCCTTTTTGATGCCATCCTTTGAGGTTAGTACTAATCTAATTGAAAACAATATAACATGCGTTTTATGATAAGAATTTAGTTCCTATCAAACACTCAAGGCTGCAGAGAAGTATAAGCTATTGGAAGCACATCGAAAAAGGTAATTCAACAGAACAACCCTATTCTGTACTCTGGAAGCATGGCTTCATGTAATTCCAAATTCTGGTGACTCTACAGACAGCTTAAGTCTTGCCTTTGAAATTAATAAATCCAAAATATATATTCCTGGAAATTCATGTTGTCATATGACAGAGCAATTGCAATGTTTCATGTACATTAATTGCACAGAAAAAACCTTAAAATACATTTTAATGCTTAAAAAAAAAGGAGTAATATAAATACTATGTTTGGAACACTATGTAATTACTTTCTCGTTAATGCAATTTACTACCAGTTTACATCTGAGACTAACAACCACCAAAAAGGAAATTTTTCTTTCTCTTGTTTGTTTTTAATTTTTTCCACCCTCCTGTATTGTGTAGGTCACATAATAGTTATGCCCTACTTATTTTCAGCATATATTTTATGTAAGTCAATCTTCGCTGCAACTGTGGGAATGAGAAGATGAGTTCTTCCTGGCGTCAGTCCATACATAACTGGCTTTTTATTTTTTGTTATTTCCACATGATGCTTCATATCTTGGGAAATGCAACCTGGCCAGGACGTACGTTTTTCCTTATGGCTTAGAACAGGCACTAACACCTAGAGGTGAAGCGGGAGAAGTAACATTAGAAATCAGTAATAACAGTAACTTGGTTATTGGTGACATACTGCAAACTACTTCTTTAAATCTGAGATGAAGAAGCTAACCCAAGCCACACTTCTCGAACTCAGGACTATTTGAATCAAAATTGGGTTTATATTTTCTTTTTCTACCAACATAAACATGTAGTTGAATCTCAGTCAAATTGTACTGTAGATGGAAATTACGTCTTGGGACAGTATTACTTCTCAGTCAGCTGAAAATGAATACTGAGCAGCTTCAGAATTGCAGAAGTTTACACAACTTTTATTATCTCTTCTCCTTCCCTCAGAAAATAGAAATGGATTGCGAGTAGGGGGAGAGTGGAGCAGTCATAGTTCTATATCCCCTATGCTCAGTATTTTCCTAACAGAAGAAACAAATCCTACAGTAGCACTCACCCTCCTTTACATGGTTTAACAGCTGCTAATAAATACTATTTAAAGACAGTTTACTTGCAGGCTATATACTCATATTTTAAATAATTTCCTAGAAATAAGCACCTGTGACATCCTTTGGAAAGAGATTTTTTCTGTGATGCAAATGGATTATGCTGATTATGAGTTTTGTTCCAGTTCACATATTCACTTTAAATGCCTCATCTTCTGTCACTACAGAAACATTTCCTAACTTCTCTCCACATTGTTTCTTAAGCCATGTCAGTACAGAGTTCTGCTCAGGAGAGCATGTAGGAGCTTAAAGTATGTTACTATCTGCCATTACACTTAAAATTTATCACATGCTCACATCAAAGTACTTTGCCAAATCAGGTCCAAGCCATAAACAGATTAATTAAAACTTCACACCAGCATCCCAAGCAAGCTTGGAGGAATGTCTTCATCAGTGGAGGGACTTCAGTTGCTCCACGTCCTCATAAGGCTCAAAGTATTTTATTCCCAAACATCAAAATCTATGAGTAACCTCTGAGTTACAGGATTCAGGGAGATAGATTTCTTGCTGTGAACTCAGTTTTAGGGCCCCGTGCAGTTAAAGACATGCTGCTACATCCACAGTGTGTCCCATTTAGTCCTCTTTGTGCCAGAGCAATTTACAAACAAGAAACTGAAAAATAGCAGAAAGGGAAGCAATAAGGAAAATAATGATGCAATAATTGCACAAGTAGTTACAAACTCGAGGTTCACTTTTAGGGTTCGGTTTTGCTTGCTTTGGCAGTGCAGACATTGAACAGCACAAGAGCAGCCTCAGCATACCCATTGCTTTGCAATTATTCCTCAACTGTGACGTGTAAGCAAGATCCGAGCTGGAGAAGCCAGGATGAGCAGCAATGCTTCTCTTTGCCTGTTTTAACCATCATCCCTCTCCTGAGAACTAATTTATTAGGTACTGATAGAGCAGCAAACAATTTCTTCAGCACTTTGAAGCTCATGCTCCTCCATCCAAGCCTGCACCTGAGCACCATCAGTTGCTCCAGAGCAGCCCAGCCCCACTCCCAGGGCAGCTTTTCCTCCCCTCCTAAAAGCCTTCCCAAAAATCTCTCCTTCCAGGGGGCTAGTTCCCACCTCCTCCATAAGGAGGATATGCCTTAGTACGCTCCCTACAGACTCGTAAGACAGATAGAACTCATTTAATGAGTTCATTTGTGGCTTTAAGAAGGAAGTTAGGCTCCCTTAACATAATAAACACCTTAAACTACCCAAACTTCATAAATCTGATAAGGTTTGGGTTTGTTCCAGTACAGAGAAGAGGAGCAAAACTGACATTTTAGAAGGTTATTCTTCTGTTGTTGAACACTGAAGTCAGAGTATGAGATGTCACTGGAGTTTAGTGACTAGGTTTAAATATCAAGGCTATAAATGAAACTCCTTCTGTGTATACTGAGCAAGCACTAAATTCATGTCAAAATCTCTAAACTTTCATTTCTCATTTAATCTCTCCTTTACAAAAGGTTCTAAAATATTCTCATTTTAAAATAAGTTTTTAAGCACTTTTTGCTGAAGACTAATTTTTTTTGTACGACAGATGAGCAACACGTGGAGACTGGAAGTTCTGAGATACTTAAATTAAAAACCTTAGCAGGTGCTACTGCTGGGAAATCTTGGCTTCTCTCTGTGGAATGTGCTAGTTAAGTAAACAGCCACAGTAGTGCTACTGATACCATTTGTGACAATCAAATCTTAGACATTTGTTTCCATAACACAAAACCAAAGGAGAAATAATCCCATTCTCATTTTAAGCAGAAATACCTAAGACAGCTGAATGCCTGCATTAGCTTTCACAAAAATCAGCTTCCTTAATAAACACAGATTTAGCAACAAACTGTGAACTTAGTTGTCAACTTCCTCTTTTCTTTATGCTACTCACAATTCGCTCTCAGTCTTTTTCTCTTCCTTACTAACCTTTGAAAAAACCTTGACCTTTCCGAACTGCCCAACAGTGGATTTCAGATGCATTCAGGTTGCTGCGCTTGAAATCCTTCTCCTTTGAAGTCGATGGGAGTTTTGTCATGGGCTTCAATCAGGAAGAGATTTCCTTCTCGGCAGGAGAGTTGCGGTTCTGTCCCTTGCCCCTATTCATAACCGCTGTCTCTCAAGATCAAACCGCTGAGATAATGACCAGCCTGAAACCTCAATGCTGCTAACAAAATACTAAAAGACAGGAAGATGAAACCCATTCTTTTTGTCATTGCCATCAGTATTTATACACAGTATCTGTAATACCGTGGCATTAAGTGGCACACATTTATTCCCTTCTTGAATTTTTCCATTTTTCCATAGAAATGCAGGAGTAACAACTGAAACTGTTCTGTGAACCCTGTTTGTCTGTCCTCGTCTTAAATTTGGGTTTCCTGAATCCCAACTACGGACATGAACCGCTACATTGGTCTCTTCCGCAATGCAAAATTTGACCCTGGATCTGTAACTATAAAAATTTACTCAGAACTAGAGTATTTCCATTTAAAATCATGCTATTTTGATGAGCCAATGCTTTTCAAGAATTTGGGAAAGAGTCACAGTTAATTAGGGTCAGGATCACAGCCATGACTCAGGACCTGGAAAGGGCAATACAGAACTTTTACATCCATGACATTACCTTTTTGTACCAAGCATGGATCCCCCATTGGTTGAAAGCAGAGCTTCAGATGCAATTTGCAGAGAATTTTTACTGCAAAGGCAGGAGTCTGATTTGAATTACAGTCTCTCTCTACTTTTTCTTTATGATAATCACATAAACTCAGCTACATTTCAAAATGAAACATTTCATGTTATTCCCAGAACTTTTACAAGACCACAAAAACGCCAGACATTTTGTACCCAGCCCTAATTCTGTCTACGACACAGTGTTGTTAATAAAGCAAGAGGTTTCTATGCAACTTTAAGACACGTACACTAAAAGAAAAAACACATATATGAATTTAATTACTTATGCCTTATTCTTTAAGAGTATCTCATGTGAGTACTTGCTTTTATAGCTTAATCCTAATAACTCTTATAAGACAAGTTTTGAAACCCCAGGTTAGCTTGATCATCTTACAATTTACATTTCAGAAGCAGCACAATTTTGGAAAAACTGGTAGGAATCTAAATACTTTTCTGCCTCTTATTACCTTCTTATGAGCTTTCCTCCTTTATGAGCTGTAAAAGCTTTTAGTCGTGTGGGTTAATAAACTGTTCTTACACCACATAGTCAGCAGAGATATAATTTGAGGTGATGATTCCCTAGGTGCTTAACTGCTGGTGTGGTTGCTTCCCCATGTCACTGCTCCCGAAGGAGGGGCAGTTAGTCACCACTGCCCACAAGGGAAGTGACTCATCCCTCATCTTCCACAGCGACATACACTGGACCAGAAGTACAACACCTATCACTGCATCAAGGGTGGCTCTAGAGACCCGAGCGCGGGAAAGAATATGTATTTCATGCTGTAAACAATTCAGATGACAGCAGTCACATCTGTTATACGAAAAGCAACAAGAAGAAGCAAGAGCTACGTAGAACTAAGCCTCCAGCAACAAGCCATCTCTGATGATTACATAGAGAGTAGTGTAGCTACTTTTTTTTTTTAAGGGGCACCTTTTCCCTTTCATAAGAGGTATTTTGCATCAGTTGACTCCAGTGCCACTTAAAATCTCACCCTCGGTTTTGCTGCTTTATTACAAGTATTTGCTATAAATACCTCTATAAAAGCTACCCTATGCTGGAGCAGTGATTGAAACAGCTCCCCAAACTAAAGGTTACAGAATCACAGAATGGTAGGGGTTGGAAGGGACCTCTAGAGATCACCTAGTCCAACCCCCCTGACAGAGCACGGTCCCCTACAGTAGGTTGCACAGGAACGCATCCAGGTGGGTTTTGAATGTCTCCAGAGACGGAGACTCCACCACCTCCCTGGGCAGCCTGTGCCAGTGCTCTGCCACCCTCAAGGCAAAGAAGTTCCTCCTCATGTTTAGACGGAACTTCCTATGTTCAAATTTGTGCCCATTACCTCTTGTCCTGTTGCTGGGCACTGCTGAAAAAGACTGGCCCCATCCTCCTGACACTCATGCCATTCCAAGGCATTCTACAGTCTTCCACATAGCACAGACTGCTTTCTGCAACACTTCACGCGGGCACCACCTCATGTGGACACCTGAAGCAAGTAAGGTGCAGATAATTGGTTTGACAGTGTCAAGTAGAGATAATAAAAAAGATGAGGAGAGCTTTGGCTACCCATCAGAACTTTCCGACAATTGATGCATCATAAAAGTCAAAATGTCAGCACATTTTATTGTGACTGAGTGGAGAAAGCATAATATGCAAATAGGCAGGTTGCAAACCCAAAGAATGTTTTCCAGAACACCCATACTACATGAACATTATGTATAAGCTTTGGTCTTCCTCCTAAACCTGCTTTTCCAGCTTCCCTATGGATATGCATTGATCTTTTCCAAGCCTCTGGGCTTGGAAATACAACTATGCAAATTATCTTTTGAAAACCAACCCTGGATACTCCACACCACCTTTCATTGGTGATGTATTTCAGTATGCATAATTGCATTTAGTCATCTATATCCTGCTCTGGCAGAAAGACGTATATTCCCATCTTCAAGAGACCCTACTTTGTAGTTCAGAGATACAGAATCAGGGTCACACCTCCAGATAGCAGCAAGGTTGCATTTCAGGACATGAGATGAGACTCCCACAGACCTAACTTTATTCAACGCTGTACACACGACTTCTTAAGTTAGTGGGAACAAAAAGAGTATTTCCAGTAGCATAATCTCACTGTCAATTACATATTCATGTCCAAAAATAAACTAACTCTTCAAAATCTTGTTTGCTAGGGCTCTGAATTTCATGACTTGGCAGCTGTGCAAGTTACTGTGAATTTAACCGCTTACTCAGAAATACAGAATCTGAATTTTCATTGAAGCAAAATAGTATTAACCTACCTGAAAAAGTTAAAAGCCATAGCTGAGTACAGGCTGAACTGGGTGCAGCCTGGAGCCATGCTGCCATGGGATCAGTTCACTCCGTCACGCCAACAAGCGCGTAGAGCATTAAGTGACCCTTATGGTTGGGTTGTAGCCCGATGAATGGTATCGGGCAGAGATGTAAGAGGTACAGAGGCAGCTCCTCAGCAGAGAAATAATCCCCGCGGAGAAGGTCAGCATGCTCCTGGCATCGATCAGCAATTAGAGGTAAGAAACAGCAAGAGTCCTGGACACAGCACAAGCGTAACTCCATCGGTAGAAGGAGAGCTGAGCTATGCTATGCACAATTAAAGTTTTCCCAAATTTACCAGTTGGACACTACATTCGTATAAACAACTCATTTGCCACAAAGCATTTTAATCAAGCTTTACACAGTTCTCTTATTTCTAGTTCTCAACACAGATGTCACAGAGCCAGTGCAGCAGAGGAGAAATCAACGACCTTTGCCAAAGTAAATGGCACAGAGCATCTTCAAAACAACAAACATGCAAGGGAGGAGAAAGAAGGAGAGGACAGAAGGAAGACAGCTACTCTAAAGTGTCAGGGTTTCCACCCCTTGGTTGGTATCACAAAGTTAAACTATTCTTAAAATGTATTTAGCTTACTTGAGAAAAGATACCAGCGCAGCCTCACGGTGATGCAAAGCAGAGTTACGTGAACAGTTAGTTTTTGAGCCTGCTCGTCAAACCAAGAACATGGAACCAGCTNCCGGCCGCCGCTCTGCTTCCTCCGCCGCGGCGATTTGTTCCCCACCCCTCCGCCCGGTACTTAGCGCTCACGGCGTCCCCGTCTCCCTGGGGGTGGCGGGCCCCTGCCCTCAGCCCCCCGCCCGCCACCGCACCTGCGACACCGAGGGCGGGCGCGGAGCCCGGCGCTCCTCTCCGCTCCGCTCCCCTCCGCCCCCTCCGGCGGCTGAGCGGGGG
>VXBO01011789.1:66481-79403 GCA_013400135.1 Rhinoptilus africanus | reverse complement strand
GGGCGGAGTTCAAGGAATTCGGGATCGTTTATAGCATCGGGTCCTTATGGAGCGACGCTTTCACATCATCATCCACCCCCGCCGGGAATATATGAAATATGAGTCCCTACCTCAGCATCCCCCCTGTTTAATTAAATCTGCCGGAAATTAACTGTTTGCTGTCTGCCCACACTTGCTCCCCAGCAGGCCCTGGGAATGCCAGGAGAGCCCGTCGGATGGCAGCGGTTGGAGATAAGACAGATGACAAAGGTCCGGTTGCCAGCCGGGGCCCAGCGCCACCCCGCGTCCCCCGGGGGGCGTCCTGCCGCTCCCCACTCCCGCTCCCGCTNGAGAAAAAAGAAACGAAAAGAAACACAAACCCGTTGCTTTCTCCCACTATTCACCCCGGGGTGGGGGGGACAACAAAAACCTAAATCCCCTACAAAGAGCTCAGNTAGACGTGTGAGAAGTGCGTGCTTCTTACGCAGGGGTGTGAGGACAGCTGCCTTCCGAAGTTACACTCACTGCATAATAAATATTCCCTGCTGCGATTTAGAACGGCTCCTTGGTTTGCTTTGTTGCGGAAGGAAGAAGAAACAGGTCACTGGGGTTTGCCTTCCCAACTCCACAGCTGCTAGAGCTGCCTAATTGTACCTGATTAAGCACAACAATACAGAGGTTGGCAGAATATATGTTTTCAACCCAGTGACAGCAAAAAATCTGTAGATGTTTGAGAAAAAGCATCCATTATGTCAGCTGCAAAGAAAGCCAGTTTTATTTGTTTTGTGACGAGTTTCTCTGAGCCCATGGTGGCCAGCCAACTCGCTGGTCAGCCCGACTGTAGAGCCCCTCTGTAGACAGCCACCCATCTCAGAAAAAGTTGGTTTCCCCCATGTGACAAAAGGAACAACACCCTTATAAAACATGTGCCTGCTCCTGCCACGGGCACCTAGAAGACCTCTGTGATCATGGAGTTTTTCTCAAGAAAAACGGGTTGCATCTAGGTAAAACAAAACGATGACTGTGAGTTGAGCCCTACTACTAACTAGAAACCAGTACCTGTAGGTGGGCAAGGATCTGACTGCGCAGAGCCCTGCTCTGCCACATGGAAAGCTCTCTCAAAATTCGAGCACAAATAGGAAAGTAATGTTTAACGACAGCAACCCACTGTGTGCCAGGCTGCTGCCTGACAGACCTCTGGAGATGGATTGCCTTCTCACTTTGTGCAAGAAACTGTAGTGCTCCTTGATGATTTTTTCTCTCATTCTTCCACAGCACAGGGGACGTTACGTTTCTTCCCCTGGTTTGTTTTCTGTGAGCACCTTTGTCCTTATATTCTTAGAAAAGGGGATTGCTTCTCCCTCTGCAGGGGCCAGCTGGAGTTCAGCGCTGCTGCCAGGGCTTGGAGTTTGGCTTTCTCACCAGTGTCATCCATTTCCTTTTCATGCTTCATTTGATCGACATTTAGCACGTAACCAACTGTTAGAGCACTTTCCACCTTTCTCAAGGGAACAGCAAGACAACTTTTTTCTTTCAACTTCTGGCTCTTTGGAGCTATCGATCTGTGCAATATAGCTCCTTACTGCCAGGCTTGAGCTGCTTCTCTTTTCTGGGATCACAGAGTGGCACAGAAAATAGCTGTCCTCACATAAGTGCAGGGGTTTTTCAAGGCTACCCCACAGGCAAACAAACCTGCCTCTTGGGTCACATCCAGAGCAGCCTACAAACTTAAATGGGAACAGGTAAAAAACCCCTCATCTATCTGTCTAATCTATCTATCTATCTATCTGTCTATCTATCTGTCTATCTATCTATCTATCGAAGCCAAGTAATTTCCCCATGTCCTTTGAGGGAACCAAGTGCAATATTCTTTAAAGAAAATAAAATAATTCTACCATTAATTGAGGGCTAAAAATCCTAAAGATTGACCCTAAGTATTTTACTAACTTCTTCCGTAATCTCAGTGACTGACATAAATTGTCCTCAAGTTTTATTTGCCTAATTGTTTTCTGATAATCCTTCAGTTTCTTTAAATCTTCAAATATTCAGCAAAATAGAAGGTCTTCTAGCAGTGCAATTTAGCAAAAGTTTGGTTGAAAGCTTCAACAGCAGCTGTAGCACAATGAAGAGACACATTCAACAAGATGTAGAGTGGATATTTGGATCTCTTAATTGGCCAGTAAGAAGAACAATTAACAGAGGATTAACAGACAAGTTCAATAGTAATTTGAAATCATAATCTTAAATCTTGAGGGACATAAGGTGAGAGTTGACTGGATATACATGAAATAGATATCAATCCCTAAGATCTCAGTGAAGTAGTTGAATAGAAGGTTTTTTTCTCTGAAATGAAAAGGGTTGGCACCATAAAAGAGTCATTTTCTGATCTTTATTATAAACTCCTGTCTGTAGAATCTTTGTGGAAAGCTTTGGCTAGCTAGTTCAACCGAGGGATTACACAGGACATTTTGTGATGTCATTTAAATGAAGGGATTCGTACAGATTATTACGATACATGAATTTTCATTTCTTCAATATGACAAAAAGGTAATCCCCCAAAATTCCTTCTCTGAACTTGTGATTTATTTTAAATCTATTATCATTTTTTCCCAATAAGTTTCACTTTTGAATTTCCTTAACATATCATTGCTGTCCAACTGTCAGGAGTTGGTTGCAATAAATATTCAACCCAGCCAACTTTTTTCACTGCATGGTTCCTCTGCATTTGCTAGACATCTTCTCAAGACCAAGAATAGTGATTTATTTTTCTGCAGGCTACGAGCAGAACTTGAAAGCATGGAAAAGATCAAATAGGCACAGGATTAAATTTAGCATTTTTGCAGGTAAAGCCTCTTCACATATTGGCTGGTTACATACTCCATTGCTCTCCAGCTCTCTACTCTTCACATGCATGCTACTGGGTGATCAGTTAGCTACTGCCAATTAATTAGATAACAATCTAATACAGACTAGAGTTCTTAAAGGACTAAAAAATTTTATTTTAACGGTGTGGTAATAGACTACTGTGCTAAAGCAAACAGAAGATAGAGGCTATTGAGCAGTCCTAACGAAGGAAGAACAAAGGTACAAACACTCATTGTTACTGGTAAAATAGCAATAATAAATAGCAATCAGTGGTTTATAAGTGATCCTCAACGGCAAACTAGTTTCGAAAGCTTAAAGTGCAAAAAGAGAAGGCTACCCAAAGGCTTCAATATTAGTTTCAGAAGTGCCTTCAGGCATTTAGTCCACCAGAAGTGAAATTTGTAAATGTAACGTAGTGGCGTAGATTGTGTTTAATGTGAAAGCCATATTGGCCATAATACAACTGAATGACATCACTTGAACTTTTCCAGTAAGTTGATGCTGTAAGACAGTGAAATCAGTTCTGTCCATATTTAAGAGCAGAAGCTTAAATGTATTGCTATTTCATGCCTTAAACTCCTACTATTTAAACCACAGTATTTTTATTCCATCAAGGTTACCGACTTGATTTCTGTGTAGTTTCACTCTGCTATAAAAGACGAGGGGGAAAAAGCTGAGGGAAATTGAATTTTTTCTATGTAAATAGAAAAATCTTTCTGTTTTATGACAGCCTGTAAAAATTGATTGCTTGTCTTAATGTAAACATGGCAACAGATGAGGGATGACTGATGTTTACTATGCCCGTGCACAACTCCCAGGGGACTCTACTTTTAACGTATTCCACTGTGTCTGCAAGTCCAGCAGTTTAGAAAAATAAATACTAATAAGGATTTCCACTTCTAAAGAACTTTTAGTAGTGAGTCTACTGAGTAACCAGTGACTGCTGCTGTTTATCAAGACAGAAAGAAGTCGCCTGCATCATGTGCGTGGCCAGTGTTGTTTCAAATCAAAAGCAGAAAAAAATGTGTATTTGAAAAGGGCCATTTCGACCTACTTCTAGCTCTAAATGGGAACTACTACTTTTCCTACTCCTGCTACGATTTCAGATCCCATTCAGGTTTGTTCCTGTTCTTTAGTCTCCTGTTTTGTAATGTTCTCTTTTACATCACCCTTTTTTCTGCTAATTAGATATTTTATCATCCCTCTCATCACACTCTCAAGTAATTCTTGCCTACTTCAATTGTTTTGACTTCTTTTCCCTTTAACAGCAGCAGACAGCTTTAATGACCGCTGTCAGTAAAAAACTAAGACTTGAGGGGGGAAAAGGTACACCAACCAGAACTCTCTTTATGCTCAAGCTACCTTTTTTCCTTTAAATAAACACTTCTTCCACATCTAGTTATGTAAGTTTCCTGTTAGGAACTGACAAGGTGATGAAAATCTGGCATGCCTAAGTAAAAATTGTAACAGCATAAAAGTAAAACATGCACCTAGAAAAACGTTAATTCACTTGGTTTGGCTTTCACTTTCTTGACTTGGTTCCACCTACCTGTGTAGTTCTATGTATTAGTTTCTTAGATTTTTAAAGCTGTCAGCAGAGGATGTGCATTTGTAAGACCAAAGTAGAACTGCTTAAAAAGAGTTAGAACTAGGATAGTGTTTTATGTACTTGTTGATGGACAAACTCAAAAATCTTTCAGACAACTCCTGAAAGATGCATAGGCATCACTTAGACACACACCTTACCCATCAGCAGTAGTTTAAGTTACTAAATCCAGCTACAAAAGTAAATCAGTACCTCATTAATTCAATTACATTTTTAAAAAGTCAGACCATATCTAGGTCTACAGAGAGCTTGTTTCTCTTAATTCTTGTTTTAGTTGCTTTAAAAATCTTTCAAAACTTTGACAAACGTGTCAACACTGAAAGGTCAACCAGTTTTGAGATTAGGCTCTTCTTGGAATTTGTCCCAAGTCTTTCCTTTAAAATATATACAAGTGGCACAAAGCTGTGCACTGAACTTAAAACAGCTTAAAAACTAACACAGCAGAATTTCAGACCAGATGTACATTTTTTGAGAAACACCCCCTGCCCTGCAATTTTATACTCCATTTTAAACTCTGCCCTGGATTATGCTTCCATAATATGGGAGGATGGAATAGAGACCTCATTCAAGTCAAATACTTCCCAAAAGAGTTTTCCAATATAAATATTTGAGTCAAAGTACTTCTTTTGTCCAGTCTGTGTGTTTCTGCAGTGGTTTTAGCAAGAAGCAGGAGATTATTAAGATAAAATGCTGCAGCATTTGAGAATGCAGTAAGAGAGGTCTTAATGGAAACCTAGGCTAGGATAGAGCATAGGGGACAGATGTGAGAGAGAAAGTGAAAAATTCTGGAAATGCTGTAAAATTGTATTGCTGGTAAAGAAATCCCAGAGTATTTATGGTCTCCAGTACACTTCACTTTAGAACTGAAAGGGTTTCTTCCTAGGGGAAAATCTAAAGGTTGACATCATTTTTGGGGTTTTGTGGTGTGGGTTTTTTTAAATGAAAAAGTTGTGCCAAAAAACATTATTCTAAGAAATTATTAAATGGTTCAAGGCTAGGCATTTTCCATACATAAAAGTATAAATGATAGGCAAAGCTTGGAATCTACATATTATGAATCTTACATTGCACACTGCTGCACATATAAGTCATAGAAATGCCTATGTTCCTTGATCAGGCAATTAAGAAGTAGGTAATTTTTGATCTTTTGATCCTTGCTAAAAAAAACCACCCAACAAACTAAAATAAAACTAGACAGAAAAATACCTCAGCAATGCTAGTGATTTGAAGAAACATTTCACTTCAATAATTCCCAAGTATCAGAGCCTGTTAAAAGTCCTTTGCAAGCTACCCATCGTCTATCCCAAATGCTTCTGGAGAACAGACAGCCAATTTCATGGCAAAATCATAGAACTTCAGGGGTTGGAAGCATCCTCTAGAGATCATCTAGTCCAACCCTCCTGCCAAAGCAGGTTCGCCTACAGTATGCTGCACAGGAACCCATCCAGGTGGGTTCTGAATATCTCCAGAGACGGAGACTCCACCACCTCTCTGGGCAGCCTCTTCCAGTGCTCTGACACCCTCAAAGTACAGAGGTTTCTCCTCACGTTGAGATGGAATTTTCTCTGTTCCAGTTTGTGCCCGTTAACCCTTGTCCTGTCACTGGGCACCACCGAAAAGAGTCTGGCCTCATCCTCCTGACATCTGCCCTTTACATACTTATAAGCATTGACGAAACCCCCTCTCAGTCTTCTCTTCTCCAGGCTAAAGAGACTCTGGTCTCTCAGCCTTTTCTCTTAAGAGAAGTGTCCCAATGCCTTCATCATCTTTGTAGCCCTCCACTGGACTCAATCCAGTAGTTCCTTGTCTTTCTTGAACTGGGGAGCCCAGAACTGGACACAGTACTCCAGATGTGGCCTCACCAGGGCAGAGGACGAGGATGGCCTCCCTGGACCTGCTGGCCATGATCTTTTTAATGCACTCCAGGATACCACTGGCCTTCTTGGCCATAAGGGCACACTGCTGGCTCATGGTCAGCTTGTTGTCCACCATGAAATGGTGGGGCAATCATCACAACGAGGGACCTGTCACCACTTCTGTTAATGGTAAATGACTTGTGTTGTAGAATGGGCACATGGAGCCAAATCCCCCACTCAGGGTGGTTTACTGTCTCACTTACTTGAAGAAAGTGCCTTTAGCGACATTCACATCAGTCAATCCTGTCACCAATCGAGCTGCTGGTAATAACGTCTAGCCAGTTTTAGAGTGAAGCAGTCCTGCTAGAAAAGGTATCCTCCTGTTCCCTCCCCACGAAAGCTATTCTGGCAAGCAAAGGTAGCATATGCGAGCTGTTGGTCCCTACACTGATTCCTTGTGCATAGACAAGTCTCAGGAAATCAGGAAATGATGCAAGCATCTTTGGGGAAACAGGGATGTGGAAAGCATAAGGAAGTGACGGTGACAGCAGAATTTCAATATTAATTAAATATGAATATTACATATAGAACCCAACCCCCCCCCCCGGTATTTTCTACTTACCTGGACATAAAATTAAGCTAATGGAATAAATGTATAAAACATAATTTCAGAAAATTATAGCAATGGTACTGGATCCAAAGTTGCAGAAGAAATGACTCAATTTGGTGTTATACTTAATCTTTCACAGAGCAGAATGATCACATTGAAAGGACTAAAAGGGTAAAATGTAACATGCATATTCATCCTTTATGTCCTTATGTTAGATTACGTTACATCTTCTGATATTGTACAATGGTGGCTGTGTAAGTAGAGGACTACTGTCTGATCAATAATATAGAAATTGCTTCAAACCCCTACATACTTATTAATAACAAAAATGCCAGTGCCACAATACTAAGGAATTGGCCAATAAAGACATATTAGTTGGTCAGATGCAGTTACTTTGAATTATGACATAGTTTGACTTCAGTTAATAAGTTTGTCTGACATTAGAATCATTGCATTCAAATAGAGGTTAATGAGACTTAAAATTAAACAGGTATTTCAGCAAACACACAATAAAGATAATTGATTTTAGGCCTCAATTAGGAAAGATGATTCCGTCTTGCAGTACAAGGCTAGAAGCCATGAATTTTCAATTCCATCTTCTTTTGGAAGATGGAACAAGCAAGTGGTGGTGTTAGATGCAAATGCAGCACTTAGGGACATGGTTTAGCAGTGGACTTGGCAGCGTTAGGTTTACGGTTGGACTCAATGAGCTTAAGGGTCTTTTCCAACCTAAGAGACTGTGATTCTGTATTTGTTTCTTCCTTTGTGAAATACTACTACTTGTTCACTGCAAAAGTATAGTAAGGCTTACCAAAAAAAAAATGTTAGTATTAAAAAAAAATACTAGTATATCATTATAATTAGCAACTTACTATACCACCAAAGTTACTTTAGTATAACGTAATGCAGGGGCCTGTTTACATTTCCCTAAGAAAAATTCAATATATTTCCTATGAGTTCAAGTCACTACTTTCAGGTCTCCATTTATTTGTTCTTTTCATTGCCTGTCTGCAATACAATCATGACACTTCTGTTGTTTCTCTCTCTCTCAAATGGAATTATCTTTTTTTCCACCCACTTTTAATAATTTATCTCTGTGTGTGTCTGTGTGTTCACACTCCTTACCTTAGAAAAGTTTTTCCTTTGGTTATTCCAATGTTCAGGAATTAGCGTAACTTCCATTCCCAAGAGCTGAACGAATCCCACAGAATTCATGCTGAGCTGGAATCTGCTGGTTTAATTCCCTGCTGGGAGTTTGCCAGTTGGGAAACGCTGACCAGCAAGTACAGGTCTTAATTACACAAATCCAGAAGCTGCTGCCAACCTATCCCCATTGAGAAGCATGTTCTTCATCATGAACAGATTATCACTCAAATGTAATTTATTGCTGCTTCATATTCTAAGTAATTAAATGAAGAAACCTTTTAAACTCAAGGGAATTTTAATAGGTTACTTGCAAAATGTTATTGCAGGCAACGACTTGTACATGATTTTAGTTCCAAACCCACCAAAAAAATTATACAAATCAGCATTGTAAAAGTGTCAAATTAATGCCTTACAGGCTTTGCTGGCAGAATGAATTTCTAAATTCTAGATGTGGGGAAACGTTACTCTCATTTTTTTCCTTTTCCATTTTTTTAGAAAAATTTACAAGTGAAATATTACTACAAAACTTTTTATAAGGAATTTTTGCAAAACATTTACATTTTTACCATCAACTATTTTTCTGTTTCAAAATCATTATGTAGATTTAATACCCTATGCTGCACATCAATTCTTGCGGGATGACAATTCAGTGACATGCATAAAAAAACACCACAAGGCATTAAAATGAAGACTTAAATACAAATATTGTTGCAATAAAACAGTTATAAAATTGAAAAATAGGACCTAAACATCATGCTTACCTAACTTTGACAAATTAACTTTTTCTCCTAGATTACACACTTTTATTACTGCTCTCGTGAAAGAATGTGATAAATAATGACTTAACACCAATTTCTAATGTAATCGGCAACACATACACGAACCTAACCAAAGAAAGTATATTGTAAGAAAAAAACTATTCTAACACTGGAGTTCTACCATGGTAAATACACTTTGCACTGATAATTACAATAAAGCAAAATTTTTAACAGTGGCAAAGGGAATGAACAGTGAAATGCCATTAAACAAGATACTACTGCACATCTGTGCCCTATTACTTACAACAGCTATATCCCACTGAGTCAAATAAAGGACATTGAAATTTACGATCCTTTTAAGACAGAAAAGTGGATTCAGAATGGTATGCAGAACAGACTGGCAAAACACTTCTAATTCCAGCGGTAAAATGTGCACCTGCTAACACAAGTTAATGTACTTGAGATGCTATGAAGCCAACCAGATTTAGGGTTTGATACATCTATAATCGGGATTCATTGCAGATTAAAAATTACTTCAGTTTCCTATCTGCATACCTAAGTATGCACGAAAAAATTATGTATGAAATGGTTGTGCAGAATGCTTGTAACTTCCATTTACAAAAATTGTTAATTTCTAGGAAACATGGTATTAACATTAGGAAAGTTTTCTCTTTGCATAAAGAAATTTATAGCACTGATTGTGAAGCTTAATGATAAAATATATATTTGACGTTTCATTTCCTATATAATAAAATTAACAGTTAATACTACCTAATGTTCATCTGTATTAAATGTAACATCTAATTGATTCTGATGTTTTAAATCCAGATACATCAGTTAAGAGTACTTTAAATAAAATATACAAAATAATGTACAAAACCCAACTAAAATTTAAAGACTGTTACAAGTCTACAAAAGCTTTAAGAAACTTGAAATTTATAACCACAGTGTAAAATTGTTTTTCTTAAATCTCAAAGCTTTTTATGTAAACTGAAAGTATAAAATACCTTCAGCTTAGTATTTTGCTACAAAGGGCTGGCCTAAAGTGTACACAGTGTAAACAATGATTGGTATTTCTCTTGCTTCAAAAATACAGAAAACACCACAAGATTGATAAAGTATTCAGATGAGAAGTATATGTTTTGTGAGGGAATGCACAAGGTATCTGTTACGTCTCTTAAACGAACAGCTACCAAACACATTCGTCCTTTTGGAATTTGCTGGAAAAAAACCAACTTAGCCTTCGTGCACTGGACTTCCTTTAGTTACACCAAAAATATTTTGGTGTAGAATTTTTTTTTAAAAATGGTCATGAGAATTATTACCAAATGGCTGTATGTGTAAAAGGTTATATTTATACCTATGGGAAGTAAGTATAAATCCTGAGTATGAAATATTTGGCCATCTTTCCTCCTTGTATGTCCTGGAGTTTTCACATACAAAACGCAGTTTGTTTTTGTTGCCGTTGTTTTTAATTTCCTCTATATTCCTATCAACTGGCACATCTGAAAATGTAACCGAACCTTTGAAATCGAAAGCCATGTAGTAAGAAGATGACTATATTCATCTTTCCCCAGTTTGTTTTGTGGTTGGAGGCTCAATGTAAGACTTGATAGGCAACGGATATTTATTACCAGCCCACATATTATCCTTGAAGAGAAAACAAAGACTGTAATATTTAGGGGAAAAGAGAGAAACTGTTTACTGTCAATACCTTTTTTGGTTAAAATGTGATAATTAATTCTTTTCTTTGGCTATTAAGTCAAAGCATAAAGAACTCAGCACATTAACCACAATATAATAACTAGTATTTACAAAGAGAAGATACTGGAGAATGAGCTACAACACTCAATTGTCTGATTAATTTCCATGAATTCTAACAAAATTAAAACACTTTAAATACTTAAGGTCGAGTTTTTATGATTCATGTTACCTACAAGGTTAGATATGGACCACAGATGTTTTAAAATATAACGAAATACCAAAAACTGACACAAAAGCTGCCGTATTCATTTTTCATCCTACATAAAGATACCGTTACTTTTGTAAAATCTTATGTTACTATCTTTCTATGGGTTTATCTTTCCTACCTTATACACTAATTCTACATAACCTTAGCTCTCCAAACAAAGAGAGGAATTAGAACTCACTGATTGTCATTTATACACACTACTATAATGTAGTGGTCAACATTAATCTGAGGTCCACCTCAGAACCACTTTGCAGCATGCATCATCCAGCTGCTACTTGAGTAATTCCAAAACTTGAGAAAAGACGGCCAAAATCAACTGACATGTTCTATGGACCGAGCAAAACCCTCAAATATTTCCACTATTGTTCAATTGGCTTTGCTGTGCCTTACGGGAAAATGATGTTCTCATGAAAATATTACAAATTTATCTTAAAACCAAAGTACCTTCATCAAATGACATTAATCCTAGTCAAGCTCCACCCTGTTTTACATTGATATTATCTAATTTTATAAACACATTAACATACAATGCTAAAATGGGGGGGGGGGAATTCATTTAAAATCATTACATGACATACAGACATATAACTAAAAAGGTACAGTATGGAAATAATATTCCCCCATCTGTTTATCCAGTACATCAATTTGCGCTGTTTGTATTTTTGAAATTTTTGTCTTGTTGCACCGGTGTACACTTCCCATGCTGACCCTCCAACCTGGAACACTTACAGAAGTCATGACTGAAAACATGATTTCCTGCTCTGTAATCCACTTTACCAGCCCACTTCCATATCCTGAAAGGTATGTAAACTTAAGTGCAGCACTAGGCATCCGTATATATGATCCTTTCAGAATTCTTCCATGTTTGTTGAAACGTTAGGGGTTGCTGGGTTTGAATCTTGAGAAATGGCAGCAACAGTGACAATTCTTGGAGAACCAAGAACCTCAGTAACTGAAGAGTCCAGTTCTCCTGAGGTAACAATAGCAAGGGCCGTTCCACCACCCTTCTTGTTCTGATGAGTTTTGACATGTTTTGAGAGATGGTCACTTCGCATAAACCTTTTAGAACATTCCGGGCACTCAAATCTCTTTTCACCTTTTTTAAAAGAAGAACAAAACCAAAATGTTACTGAAAGAGCACTGAACGCTTTTTGCTTGGTCATTTGAATCTGACCCTTTTCTATTCAACATTTTTTTAATTGTCTTTAAAAGGATCCAATGTTTTCTTCTCTACCTGTCTGATTTCCAGGTCAAAGGCTTTTGGAAACCCACTCTTCACTACTAAAATGTTCTCAACAAATACTTGCTACACTGTGTTTATCTGTTGAGAAGCTTGACTTTCAGGTCACCAGAGAATTTTCATAAACTTCCATATGTCTGACAGAGTAGGAGAGGTAAAAGCCCTGAAAGAACTACTTGATCACATTTTTTTAAAGAATACTTTTGTTATTCAGATTAAAAAGGGAAATTGGAAACGTGAATCCCAAAGCTTCATGAGGACGTATGAAATCTACACCAAGAGAAATACATTCACAAAATCACAGAACTCTAGGGGTTGGAAGCGTCCTCTAGACATCACCTAGTCCAACCCTCCTGCCAAAGCAGGTTCACCTACAGTAGGTTACACAGGAACGCATCCAGGTGGGTTTTGAATATCTCCAGAGAAGGAGACTCCACCACCTCTCTGGGCAGCCTCTTCCAGTGCTCTCCACCCTCAAAGTACAGAATTTGCTCCTCATGATGAGACGGAATTTTCTGTGTTCCAGTTTGTGCCCGTTAACTCTTGTCCTGTCACTGAGCACCACTGGACAGGTTACTCACTAGACCAGGTTACTCACAGCTCCATCCAGCCTGGCCTTGAACACTTCCAGGGATGGGGCATCCACAACTTCTCTGGGCAACCTGTTCCAGTGTCTCACCACCCTTACAGTAAAAAATTTCTTCCTAATATTTAATCTAAACCTACCGCTACCTACATGCTCAAGAATATTTGCCAAATTTAGATCAGGCATTCATTAGCTAATGTACATCACCTATCTGTGATGAAATGGTCATCTTTTTCTAGCACAGGTAGAGAAGAACAGTTTGAACCGATCTCATTTTATTTATTTGATATAGCAGTCAGCTTGC
>VXBO01011789.1:42063-65968 GCA_013400135.1 Rhinoptilus africanus | reverse complement strand
GCCCACATTTTCCCTAGTCTTCCTTTTACTGATGATGTACTTGCAGAAGCCCTTCTAATTGTCCTTGACATCCCTTGCCAGAGTGAATTCCAAGCATGCCTTAGCCTTCCTCATTGCATCTCTGCATAATCTGACAACATTCCTCTATTCGTCCCAAGTGGCCAGTCCCTTTTTCCACATTCTGTAAAATTTTTTCTTCCATTTGAGTTTTCCAGAAGCTCCTTGCTCATCCATGCAGGTCTCCTGCCTCCTTTGCTTGATTTCTTACTCACAGGGATGCACTGATCTTGAGCTTGGAAGAAGTGGTGCTTGCATACTAACTAGCAATCTGGGACCCCCTACCTTCTAGAGCCCTAATCCATGGGATTCCTCCAAGTAGGCCTTTAAAGAGGCCAAAGTCCAATAATCCTACTTATTGCCCTGCTTCTTGCATGCAGGATCCTGAACTCCACCATCTCATGGTCACTGCAGCCAAGGCTGACTCCAGCCTTCACATCCCCAACCAGTCCTTCTAATTCACCGTACTAAAAAGTCCTGTCACTGTTCAAATGTAATTAGTGCTTAGACTTGAGTACTATCTTCTGACACTACAAGTTGGGTGGGAGGGCAACCTTCTTGGGGCTAGAAATACAAAGGCTGATAAAATTTTCAGTTTCTAAAAGGTCCACCTCTCCAATCTGAACTGTAAAGAGAACTTGCTTTATTAGTTATCTGAAACTTCAGGAAACTTCACAAGAAGACTGAATCTGATGTATGGACTAGGTTGATAAATTTCTTAAGGACTGAGCTAGTTCCAGTGAGAAAATGACAACCCTGGCCCATGGACAATCCTACACAGAACCATATCATAGAATGGTTTGGGTTGGTAGGGACCTTAAATTCTAGTTCCAACCCCCCTGCCATGGGCAGCAACACCTCCCACTAGACCAGGTTACTCACAGCTCCATCCAGCCTGGCCTTGAACACTTCCAGGGATGGGGCATCCACAACTTCTCTGGGCAACCTGTTCCAGTGTCTCACCACCCTCACAGGAAAGAATTTCTTCCTAATATTTAATCTAAACCTACCACTACCTACATGCTCAAGAATATTTGCCAAATTTAGATCAGGCATTCATTAGCTAATGTACATCACCTATCTGTGATGAAATGGTCATCTTTTTCTAGCACAGGTAGAGAAGAACAGTTTGAACTGATCTCATTTTATTTATTTGATATAGCAGTCAGCTTGTGTTGATGAAAACTGAGATCTACCACTTACTCTTTTAAAGTTACTTTATTTAGATTTAAAAGTAGTTTTCAAAGCTTTTAATAAGTGATCTCTTTGATAACTGTTTAACCATGGCCGCTATGGTTCAGACTCGGTGTACTATGCATACAGAGAGGGCTGACCAACCTGTGTGGGTTCTTCTATGTCTTTGTAACTCATCGCTCCTTGTAAATCGCTTGCCACAAAAAATCCAGTTGCATATAAATGGTCTTTCACCGGTATGCCAGCGCAGATGTGCTCGAAGATGAGATGTCTTGCCATAAACTTTTCCACACCCTTCAATATGGCAGATATGTTGTTTCTTTTTTCCTGGCTCATTGCTGCCTCTAGAAAGATCAAATTTAAACAGGTAGGTAATCACATTCTAAAATATTATTAACTATAGGAAAAATATTTCACACTAATAGAGACAATTACAATTCCCTGTCTAAAAAGAAATATATAAACATACTTTCTAATAGAAGACGTAGGCAATATAAGAAAATCTCATACCCAAATGAGACAAAGTGTGATAAGTAGGCTAAATATATACTGATAAAATTTACATTTACCTTCCTTCTCCTTCTCTGCAATTAGGACATGAGCAGGCAACTCTTCTCAATCTCTTGCCAGGTTGCGCTTCCTGGTCAGAAGCTTGTTGAGCTTGTTGCAGCTGCACTTGTGTTATCTGATCAGGACTAACAGCACCAATTGCTGCATTAGCAATGCCACCTACTGCTACAGTAACAGGAGCTATCGTGGCTTGCTGTACTTTTACTCCGTCCTGTCCTTGCTGTTGACCTGTAAAATGAGAAAGTGTTTTTAATTTTTTTAGTCATTTCAATAAGTGAACAACACAAATAAACTTCATACATTTTGTAGAACAAAAATACAGCTTAAGTTAAGGGGAGCTACCAAACAACAGTAAATCCAGCCCATTTTCCTGAAGCACTACCAGAGGACTTACCTGCTAGCTTAGATAGCCCTGTTTAACGTAATTTGTTATTAGAACAGTACAAGACTGCAAATTACTAACTGATATTAAGAAATGTGAACTAATTTAGGAAGTGTTTCCTTTTTCTCTAAAGTTGGGATAAACGAGAAAACACTAAACCAAATCATACACAAACAGATTGTTAAATCTGTTGCCAATTAATGTCTCCCTAATAAACTTTGAAAACATATCTACATTAAAAAAAAATGAAATTAGCTTATTTTAAAAGTTACTTTATGGCACATACGGAATTGTCATTTCTCCTACAATCTGTCCTAAATCAACACTGAACTGCAAAGGAACTTTTACAAAGAAAAATAAATGTTGTAGGACTAGACTTGAACAAGCTAGCAGACCAGAGCTTTGTTGGTTTTTTTTATTTCAGAATTCTCCACCTGGGACAGGGTAATCCTGGTTATGCATACAAGTTGGTGGGTGAGAGGCTGGAGAGCAGCCCCACAGAAAGAGATCTGGGGGTCTGGATTGATGTCAAGTTGAATACGAGTCTGCAGTGTGCCCTGGCAGCCAAAAGGGCCAACCGTGTCCTGGGGTGCATCAAGCACAGCATAGCCAGCTGGTCAAAGGAGGTGATTGTCCCACTCTACACTGCACTGGTGCAGTCTCACCTTGAGTGCTCTGTGCTGTTTTGGGCGCCTCAATATAAGAAGGACATCAAAGTTAGAGCATGTCCAAAGGAGGGTGACCATGATGGTAAAATGTCTCAAGGGCAAGAATTACAAGGAGCAGCTGAGGTCACTTGGCTTGTTCGGCTTGGAGAGGAGAAGGCTAAGGGGTAATCATATTGCTGTCTACAACTTCCTCAAGGGGGGCTGTGGAGGGGGAGGTGCTGATCTTTCTCTGGTGACCAGCTATAGGACACATGGAAATGGTATGAAGGTGCATCAAGGAAGTTCAGATTGGACAGTAGGAAAAGGTTCTTCACTGAGAGGGTGGTTGGTCACAGGAACAAGCTCCCCAGGGAAAGTGGTCATGGCACCAAGCCTGTCAGAGTTCAAGGAGCATCTGGATGACGCTCTTAGTCATACGGTTTAGTTTTAGATAGTCCTGTGAGGAGCAGGGAGTTGGAGTCAATGATATTTACGAGTCCCTTGAGATATTATATGATTCTGTTTTGCAGAAGGGAGTATGTTTCCAAGAAGACTGGGAAAGCAGCTCGACTGAGTTAGATGGAATTCTAAGACTGACTTGATAAATTAAGAATTCAATTTCTTTGCATAAGTTCATTAATCTTGTTGTCTTTCTTGATCAAAAGAAATCAGGATTACTGTCTTGATATTAAGGCAAAATAAAGACTATTTCAATATAGGTAAGAAGTGCAGTTTCTTGAGCAGCAGAGTAACATTATGTTTGCTTAGAAAGTTTGTACTACATGGTCTAAGAAAACAATATGGCAAACTAAATCTGACACAGAGATATGACTGGCAGCCGCAATCTGACAACACTGAATGCCTGTCCTGACAGTAACAGGAATGGGACAAAATATCATTAGATACTGCTATTTTCCAGAATTCAGTGCCTTCATACCCATGGGAAGTAAGAGGAAATACTACCTACTTATTGAGAGAGTGTAATAACCAAACATAATTCCTTAGAATAGACTACAATATTTTAAGACTTGAAAGTCCTCAGTATTGAAGCATTAATTCAAAATGTAGAAATCCCCTGGAGGTAACATGATTCAGGGAGATTCAAATGGGTAATCCAACTTACTTCTCAAGCATGCGTAACAGATACCATCAATAGGGATAAGACTGAGAACACTCTCTCTGAAGTCTAAACTGCCTGGCTATCAAGTGAGTTCAATACAACACAGCAAGGGATAATGACTACTTCATTCACAGGATTGCTGAGGAGCAATATATGTTATCTTGTATAACACCATGCTAACAGTCATAGATGAAACCTAACACACAGCACGTAAAACCATCATATACATGCAGATAGGTTAGGACTACAGAACGCGATATACAGAGAACTGCCCAAAGCGACTTGACTGTCCTCTAATAAGCCACAGTTGGCTACAGGAAATAGAATAAATCTGTCTTGTGCCTAGGTCAGTACCAGGTTATTCTTCACCAGAAGCACTGACCAAATTTTCCCAGTTAACTCTCTTGGTTTCTGTCTGGGACTTGCACTTGATCTGCCTAGATATAAATAAACACAAATTCCTTGTTTTCTTAAGCAGGCCACAAACACTGACAGACCCTGAGTACTTTCGGTTCTCTGAAAAGAACAAAGACAAACCCATAAGAGATAACATTTGAATCCCACTTGCTGTTGGACAGATAGCTATTGAAACAAACAAACCAACAAAATCTAAAAAAAAGTCTGGTTTTGCAGCAGAGGAAACATAGGAAAAGAATCAAAGGCTTAATCCTGAGCGCATAGCCTCCATATGTCTTGGACAGAACAAAGTCTTCCTTTTCAGAATAGCTATGTACTGGAAATCAATTTATTTCCCATATTCTAATGGGAAAGAAAAGCACCGATGAAAATCCTTGAGGGAGAATATGATAGGGTAAGGAGAACACTGTGGTATAAATGCAAATAGTAAATCTACTTGGCCTGATAGTGGTAGAAAGGGACACTAGAGCTTCCAAAGAAAGCGCTAGTCCAAGGGCAATTCCTTGTAAGGCTCTTAAGCTGCTGAAGTGCTAACTGAGTGCTATGAGTGGCCAGAGTCAAAGGTGGCTTCTCATTTTTGTTACATCTAATGCTCATCTCAACAGGATAATGCGATTGCTTGTGTGGAAAACCATCTGCAGTTTCTGGGTAGACAAAGGTAAATAAATTAACAGGAAGAACTTGCTCAGCTTGTAGTCTTTCGCAGAACACAAACCGCTCTTCCGTCTGTTAAACGTGCCCAAGATGCAAACTCCTTTAATTCACAGAGCAGCACTATAAATGATGAGTCTACGAATGGTTGCTGCAAAAGTTAAACATGCAACAGGAATTATGGCCACACCTACTGCAGCCTCTTATGCTGATTTCACCAGCAGCCACATTTTCAAGTACATTCATAACAATTATCCTTTGTTGTTACAGTCTGTTAGAGGAATGACTCCATCCATGTCACAAAGTCCTATATATGAGCAAAAAAGTCCCAGGACTTGACCAGTCTGCTGTCAGAACACACTGAAGAGCAGATTTTTCTCTCAATTTTCCCTTTATCTCTGATTCTCTTGAATTGATATTAAATTTTCAGTGCAACTTTCCCCTAGGCTGCCAGACCAAGGCTTTTCAAGTAAGATGTGAATTGAGGCACTTGAACCCTGAGGAGAACAACTCCATTTTTTCACTCCATGACTAGCGCTAGGGTGATGAATGTCCAGCACATAACTCTAGCTGCATCTGATCAATGCATATTTATGGGGAAGACTGTTCAGCATTTCCAAAAATCTGATATATTGTGCTGATTTGATATGAACCAACTTTTAGCCTCTAAGTCATGAGACTACCAATCACACAAGGGTCTTCTAACACTTCAGAATATCAAGTGCCACTGCTGACATATACTTTATCTGCTACACACTTTCCCTCCCCCATGTGAGGACCATGCTTATCTTGGAGTACAGGATACATACTACTGAGCTACGACTTCAATCTATTTATTAAACATACTATAGTGATGCACCTGAGTAGAAATTCTTCACAATAACTGTAAAGGTGACAACAAAAATACAAAAGAGAAAATGCCAACAGTAAGGTCTCAAGCAGACAACTACATTATCTATATGGTTTCAGTTAAACAGTAATTAAATGACTGCTCTTTAGATAGAAAATGTAATAACTTTATTAATGCTAAGTGAATGTTGATTTTCTTCTTTAAACTAATCCCACAAAGCTGTTATTTTAAACTCCCTTCCCTTGTATTACACCTACTAAATTCAGAGGTTCTGAAACTCTCAAAATATCAGCCAAGTAGCCTTATTTAAAGATCTGGGCCACAATATTCAATAAGCAAATCTCTACTTTTTGAGGTAAAAGAGTAACTGAAGGAAGCACACATATCTGATAAATATTGTTTGCTAGAGTTTTAAGTAGTTATCAGGAAACACTGGAAGTTCAATAATGTAACTCCTGGTTTTGAACTCCCGAAAGAGCATACCAACAAGTCAGCACACTAGTAGCATACAGGACAGAAAGAAATGCATCTATTCTCATTTTAAAGTTGTTAAAGGTAACTTTTTTCATTCTTGTTCTTTGAGAGCAAAATGAATGTATTTTGGACCAGTTGAAAAATGTTTTCTCTTGAAGAAAAATCAGGACATTTTCACAAAACAACTGACTAGTCTAAATCTCAAAGTGAGCCTGCTATAGTCTTGAGTTGCATAGGGTTTTGATTTTTTTAAACTACATACTGGAATCCACTATGTATCACTAAGGGCTTTAACTTTTACATCATTTATACTTATTAAGGGAAGACAAAGGCATTTTGTTATTTCTTCAATTAAGTTCACTGAAGAAAAGATACTGAGAAAACGTAAATGTTGATACAAGCTTGTCAGCAGCCTACAGAATTAAATTGGGGCACCTCTGAAAGTTTATAAAATTGAGGAGTTTTCAATAGAGAGGATCTAGATACAAATTAGCTTTTTGTTTGAAAGACCCTGCTTACTCTGAAAACAGGTGGCTGAGATAATGTTATCCATACCGGAAAAGAATGGTCTCCTGACACTTTCTAGATGGAGAAAAGAGATCTATTGAAAATAATCCATATGACTTCTTACTAGTGGCATTAAAATACCATTTAAAGCCTCCCAGAAATTCTGCTACAATCATGAGATCACTTGACGTTGCTTCTTCCCGACACACTCCAAACCACAAGACCTGATTTCACCATTCATAATCAAACCTTTCAGTAACAAGAGTTCTCATGTTTCAACACAGATGTCAGAAAGAGGTCTAAACAAATCATTACACGAGGGAACAAAGTCACACTTCAGTTCATCTATGTTATTATATACAAGTTGTCAAAGCAGTTATCACACATTTACACTGGCTCTTAGAAGATAAAAAGTTTTTGTTAAGTTCCTATGATTTCTTTAATAGTAATTTCCTGAAAGTGTGAAACGTTCTTGACTGACAAAATAATCACTGAACTTGTTTATGACTGAACTTTATTGTACGTTCTCTCAGGTTACAATGTTAAGTTACAACAAAATGCTAGTGTATAAGATAACGCTGATACAAACTACACCACTGCATTTCATCTTCTCTCAGGTCTAAGTTCTCTCTTTCTTTTGAACTATTTATTTGAACATAGGACAACATGCAAACAACAAGGCAACCTGATATGATATTTACTTCGCAGATCAAGTGCAATGAGACTCTCACTCATTGCAGTATTGCATATATGACTGAATGTAATTAAGAAGAACATTATAGAAATTTTTAAAGCTCCTCAAACAGAAGAACCCACATTATTTTAGTCACTAATCTTTCCCATTTAAGCAGTTAAGTAAATGCATTACTTATTATCACAAGGTCCAGAACTATCAAGGTAAAGGACTGTGCATCCTTTGTTCTTCAGCATCACTTACTCAGCTTTTGAATTTTGTAGTAAAACTGCATTTTAGCAGATACAACTCATATACATTTTCCTGTATACATGAGTCTGTAACACACTCATGCAAGAAAACTCAACAATTTTAAGTATCACTATGAATCCAAATAATATATACATATACACACCTCTCAATCAATTTTAGGCTTCAAAGCTAATTTCCAAAATAGTAACTCCCATAACACCACCTGCATGATTAAAGAAAGCTAGTGCATGGTACCTAAGGAGTACTTTCCTGTAGAGTGATTGACCGCTGAAGACCATGGTTATTAGGCTTGGCCATCCACCGTAAGTCAGAACAAGTTTCTTACTATACCTTGCACCTGCATTGCTATCACATTGTTCTAGTTCACCTGAAGCAGCAAAGCATGAAAAACTACTCTTTGAGACAAAGAGGCAGAAAAGGAAGAAAAGGACTTAACTTTAATAATCCAGAGAAATCATGGGAGTCAATCTTTAGAAAATGGACCTTGGAAGGAAGAGAAATTTAAGACTGAGACAAGGACACTTCCAGTTTCTGTTACTTAGTTCCCCAGAACAATTTTTATAGATTTCCTGTTCCTCTTGTGCAATCAGCATTCAAAAAGATGACAGGATTAATCACGTAGTGGTATCTCAGTAGCGTGCATGTCACTACAAAATCTGAGGAACACCTTGAAAAATACACTTAGAGCCAGAGTGGCTAATGTTGCAAAACAGAAGGTTTGTTCAACTGCATACTCTAAAAATTAAAGAGAACATTGCAACTGACATCCATAATTCAATGCATATTACTACAGGATGGACGAGTAAAGTTAATGACAGCCTGTAGAGTTCCAAAGCTCTACAAGCATTGGAGCTGATGCAGCAGCTCACTCGCTCAACAACTTACTGATGCAAAGCAATGAGGGAAAAAAGGTTTCTCATCTCTCCTTCCTCTGCATATCCCAACTGTGGTCACCTTGCAAACATTCTTGACTCTAGCATTCTTTTTCTACAATGACATACAGATAATTTACTTTGAATAAGATTAGCCAAGATTTTAAAATTAAAAAAAACAAAAGCGGTAATACTTTAGTCCAAGACAGTCTAAAAACAAAACAAAATAGAACAAAACACTACTAGAAAGGAGGTTTCTTGCTGAAGAATGAAATGCAAATCACATCTTAAATTTAAATATATGTAAATATACACGGAGACAACACTGAATTTCGGTATTTACACAAAGATGATGCAATTTGGTGCTAGTTAAATGGTACACAGATAATTTTGCCCTTTCTTCTTCCCTGAAGCCGTGGTTGATAAAGATTTATGAAGACGCAATATGAGACAGAGGAAAACGCCCCAGAACAGAAACTGTACAAACATCATGCAAGGGACCCACACATCCCGTGAAGAGCAGCCTGGAGCAGAGAGAATTGGATCCACCCAACTACCAAAAGAAATTTGGGTTATCAAAATGCAACATTGTGTCCTGATGCTACTACAAGCAGAACGCTTCCAGTACAAACTGCAGCATGAACCAGACATCTGTCTTCTACCTCCTACAGGGACATTGAAGCAAGTTTCTATCTTTTGATCTATTGCCTGTTGGCAACTTTGACAAGATTTGTAAGAACTCCCTTATCCTTTCCTCCAGAAGCTTCCTGTGTGTAATGGCTCAGTGTGTTCAAAAATTACTGACCAGCATCATCATTAAGCTTAACTTCTGTGAAAAATACCACTTAAAAGTGTAAGATTTAAGGCAGTAAAAAGTAAGTGTTAAGGGTTTTAAACACCTTTAAAAAAATGAAATCTTTTTCCTATGTGCAAGAATCTGATTGGCAACACAAAAGACAAAATGCCCAAGAAGTTTCAAGAAGGTACTTCAATGACTTTCCAAAAATGTAAGGCTTCACCCAGGTGCTTTAGGACAACCTGAAGTCACTTCAGTACTTTGAGACAGAAAATAAAGTTTTCCCAGCTGGTAGTATGTTTCGTTAAACTGAAAGCCAGTTGTTGGGGGGTTTTTTTGTCTGGGTTTTTTTTTTTTTTTTAGTCCTTTATTAAACATAGGAAAAAGCTACCACAAATACAACCCACAAAGACCTATACAGAAACAACATAAAAAAACCAATGTGCGTTTGCAGCCCAGAAAGCCAACCGTATCCTGGGCTGTATCAAAAGAAGCGTGGCCAGCAGGGCGAGGGAGGTGATTCTGCCCCTTGCCTCTGCTTTCGTGAGGCCCCACCTGCAGTACCGTGGCCAGCTTTGGAGTCCCAAACATACGGAGGACATGGACCTGTCGGAGCGAGTCCAGAGGAGGGCCACAAGAAGATCAGAGGGCTGGAGCACCTCTCCTATGAAAACTGTCTGAGAGGGTTAGGNAACCGTCTGAGAGGGTTAGCGCTGTTCAGCCTGGAGCAGAGAAGGGTCTGGGGAGATCTTATAGTGGCCTTACAGTATCTGAAGGGGGCCTACAGGAAAGACGGGGAGGGACTCTTTATCAGGGAGCGTGGCGATAGGATGAGGGGTAATGTTTTTAAACTGACAGAGGGGAGATTTAGATATCAGGACGAGATTCTTTACTGTGAGGGTGGTGAGACACTTGAATAGGTTGTCCAGAAAAGCTGTGGATGCCCCATCCCTGGAAGTGTTCAAGGCCAGGCTGGATGGGGTTTTGAGCAGCCTGGTCTAGTGGGAGGTGTCCCTGCCCAGGGCAGAGGGGTTGGAACTAGATAGTCTTAAGGTCCTTTCCAATTCTAACCATTCTATGATTCTATGAAAATCAACCACAGAGCTACAGTTTCACAAAATTGAGTCTTGCACAACCAAGTAGAGGTTTCAGTAAAAACAAAGCAATGCCTCTGGTTGTTCTGGATGCTCTGGTTTCAAATGGAAAGAAAATACAGTCAATTTATTAGGTATTCTAAAGAAGGAGTTGGAATCGGAGAAAATAACCTGCTATACAACTGCTAAGGCAGTAGTATAACAAAAATCCCTGATTTTCATCATAATTGAAAAAAGATCATTGAAAAAGAAAAGTGCGTATAGAATGAGTGTTCAAGAACAATTCCTTGCACAGTAATTCCCTACGTACTGAACCTTAGAGCAAACAGATAAATGAAAACCCAAGTGCCAACTGTGCTATCGAATGTCAGATGCACTGCATGGAAAGTACTAGTAGATCTAAGAAATGTTGGGTTTTAAATTTACTTTTACTGAATGTCTCTTCCTACCCCATCACCCCACCCCAACTGTCAGGTCATTTTAGAGCTTACAGCCACAACTGAACTTGGCCCAGTTCTTCTTTCCAACTCTTCCCCTTAAAACCGTATTGAGGATGGGACTAGAAAGAAACTTGTTGACTATTAGTCTCTACAGTTTGACTAGAGGAGCTGAATACCTGACAAACTGTAACAATTAAAAAAAAAAAATTAAATAACTACCTTACACACTTCTGCCATATAGAAAATACCACTCTCAGAAAGCCTGTTTTTCAGCATCTCAGTTCAACTTCTGCATACTACCATGAAAACAGTAATAGCCTAATCTTGAAAGGATCGAATGAAGCTGACATTAAAAAAACGTAAGCTAAGTTTCCAGTACTCTGTTTGCTTTTTTGGGGGGAAGAGTGGGGTTTTTTTTGCTGTGTTTTGTGGGGTTTTTCTACTGCAGTTTAGCTAGATTACATATTTCACACCTCACTAGAAGGTTCACAAATGTCCTTGAAGTAAACTTTTTGGCAATATGAAATGAAATGCTATGTTTAGTTTAATCAAGATAAAAATAAATATAAGTCTATGCACAGGACGGATTAGTTAACAGGTACATACATTCAAAATGTTCTCAACATAAAAGAAAATAGCTGATTTTAAAACTAGGATAAGTTGTATAGCAGTTAATAATTTATTCAGAATAAAAAAACACTGTCAAGTGATTAGAAGTTATTAATGGAAAAAACAAGATTCATAAAACATTTTTAAAGACCTTTTACAGTAAGACTAAACATGAGGCACAAGCCTTGGTTTTATAACAGTGTATGGGTAGGTAGGTTAACCAATACAAAGACTAATTTGTTTATCAAAAATGTAAAAACTGTAACTTTGTTACAGCTTTCATCAGGCAAGGCCCAACAGATCTAAGTATTACAGAATCACAGAAGAAGGGCCATGCAAATCTCCAGGATCTAAACCCCTGGAAGTTCTGCCACCTCCTTCTGTAACCTTGTTATCCCTATAAAACAGTATGCTTAATCTTCCTTTTTGGCTCAGAACAAGCTGAAGAGCTTGATGTTTTAGTCAGAGTTACTTCTTAATGACCAAAGAAACAAGACAACCAAGGCCCACGGTTCTTAGACTTCAGCATTTTGCTCAAGCTAAAAGCAGTCACATCATCACTTGAAAGTAGTCTATAATTAAGAAAAGTCAGACTTATACCTAACATGTATCCCAAGTTCATTTTGGCAGGAGGATATTAACCGTTCATTTTCTCTTTACAACAAAATTATACTAGTCTGCCAATCTATTAAGGCTAATTATGCATGTTGGGATAACATGGTTTACCAATAACCAGCTGTCTAAGGTATATGACTTTTAGCCACTGTCACTAGTATAAAACATCACTTGAAACTCCATTCTTAAGAATGGATGCATACAGAATTCCATAGAACTATAGCCCAAACTAACCTAAGCATGTGCTCAGATGTTACATTTCTCAAGAATCTGCAGATATATACAGCTATTGCCTTGGTGAAAGTGTCACGACAAGAGCAAAATAGTCATTACAAAAATTACATTTCATTATGCATTCCTGACTACTTCCAAAGCTACTATGCTACAGCATATGAATAAAATAACTTCTATTAACTAAGTTATTCATTAAAAATCACTGACCTTTGAAAAATGTAGCTGGTTTTCAATAATAAAAATGTTTACACTTGAAATTAACATTTCCTTTATAACATG
This sequence comes from Rhinoptilus africanus, assembly GCA_013400135.1. NCBI lineage: Eukaryota > Metazoa > Chordata > Aves > Charadriiformes > Glareolidae > Rhinoptilus > Rhinoptilus africanus. The sequence continues at coordinate 53,214 of VXBO01011789.1, read as the reverse complement.
ACATCCCATTCCATATATAGTTAGATTTTTCAATAATCACCATTGCCATTAAACATTTTAAATATATTGAGTAAAAATTGATTTATCTTGTCCACCAGTACAAAAATCATACGAAGCTGAGTACTCTATAATTTAAGTTACACCGGGGAAGCTACTGAAATAAAATTTTAAATACGCTTCTCGCTGCACCCCTGTCCTGGGTGGTGATAGAAGAACAAGAAGGCTGGCTTTGTGTGGATCTAAGTTCCCTTAAGAAAAATATAAAAATACTAATAGGCTGATGAAGACATGCAGTATCACTCAAGTTTGCTTGCTTAACATTTTCTGACCAAGAAAGTTCAGCCAACTGATTTCCTTGTCTATATGCTCCGATTTCTGACAATAAGGAATGAGAGAGGGGATGTCAAAACCTGATATTCTCAGAGAGTGCATCTGTACTGACAAAACATTTTATAAGACCACATACTCTAACAGGGAAATACAGTTTTACTTCCATTCTTCTTTGAAGACTTAAGAACTTACATTTAATTCTTGCAGCTGATAGAATAGAAACAACTCATTAGAAACCTGTTTCACCTCACAATTATGAGCAAAGTTGATACTTGAAATGATTCCCCTTCCTACTTTATCTAGAAGTAATGATGAAGTCATGCCTTGCTACTCACAGGTCAGGCAGAAAAGGCTTGTTTTACTGAGCCATTTTTACCAAGTTATCCTCCATAAGCAATTTAGCTGAACAGGTAGATTGTGCCTTCCTTATGCATGAAATTCAGCAACATTTTATTGATACTTTATTTTTAAGCTACCATCAAGGCAAACATTTGTTTTCACCAGCAGTTGTTAAACTGTTTCTGCCACTATTTTGAATTTCAGTTTAAGAAAATCCCACAACCAAAGCAATTTTGTAATTAGAAAAGTAAATGCTTCTATAATTGCTCTGAAGCATTTGAAAAGGATAATATTTAGAACACTGTGGTTCAGCAACAATTCTCAGCTCAAGGCAACCTGAGAAGAGTTGCAAGTGACCTTTCATGACTTCAGAAAAAGTATGCTAAATTTCTATACTCCTCCCAGCTACACCCTCAGAGTGCCAAGTAACACACTATGAAGTAAAAAACTAAGAAAAACTCCTGCATTTTTTCTGGTTTTGGAAAATAGCTTGGTTCTTTGTACTTATCTTTTTACTGCAGATTCCATAGCTTGAAGTTTGTTTCTTTCAAGGTATTTGCAGGAGCTTATTTGCCAATTAACATCCAGGGAAACACTGAATGTTATTCAAGAAAAAGATCACACAACCACTATCCTTCAGCTCCTTCATTTCCACCCTTGGTATTTATATTTGCCAGTTTGCTTGTAGATACTGTGACTATTTTAAACCCTTTTCACCTTGTTACCACCTACAGGCATCTCTCCTTGGTTAGAACACAACTCACTGAGTTCTGCTTTACACATACTCACTATTACATCAACATGAGCAAGGAGACCCACAGGTTACGTGTCATGAAAATGCTCTTTCTTTCATACAATAACAGAAGTATAATATTCTAGGACTTCAGATTAAATACCTTCCCCTCCCTCAATAACTAGCATATGTGACAGAGATAATAGAACACTGCATGGTATAAAGGTGAATCACATAATTTAATTTCTCTTAATACAAGAGTTTGAGAACGTTAAATAAAAATTGTGTCTTAAAGAACAATTTGGACAATTTACTGCAGACAAGTATTGAACATGTAAAAAATTTACAGACTCAAAAAAGACAAATTCACTGAAGCAAAGAAATTTATAAAGGACTATTAAATATAAACAATAAAAAATAAAAATTCCCAGCTCTGGCTCAGGAAGATCTGAGCTGCAGATCACTGAATGGTGGGAAGAGTATCTCAGCAGATTATTTTTGCATGCATCACCTGCAGCCAGCATCAGACAGGGTCAGAAACACCTCTGACTCTTATATGCATAGAAACACAGAATGGTTACAGCTGGAAAGGACCTCAAAGATCATCTAGTTCCAGCCCCCCTGCTGTGGGCAGGGACATCTTCCACTCGATTAGGTTGCACAAAGTCTCATCCACAACTTCTCTGCGCAACCTCACCACCCTCACAGTAAAGAATTTCTTCCTTATGTTCAATTTAAACCTACCATTTTTCAGTTCAAAACTGCTGCCCCTTGCTCCCTTTCACCAAGGAAAGCCTTGGTAAAAAGTATCTCTCAGTCTTTCTTAGAAGTCCCCTTTGTGTATTGAAGAGTTGCAATAAAGTCTCTCCAGAGCCTCACAAGTCTAAACAACCCCAATTCTGTCAGCCTTTCTTCATAGGAGACATGTTCCAGCCCTCTGATCATTTTGATGGCCCTCCCTCTGGACCCACTCCAACAGGTCTATGTCTGTCTTCCACCGGGGACCCCAGAACTGGAAGCAGTACTAAGATGGGGTCTCACAAGAGCAGACAAGAGGTAGAGAATCTCACCCCTCAAACTGCTGATCTCGCTTCTTTTTTTTGCAGCTTTTGATGCAGCCCAGGATATGGTTGGTTTTCTGGGCTACAAGCACACATTGATGGCTCATAGCCAGCTTTTCATCTACCAATATCCCCAAGTCTTACTCCACAGGGCTGCTCTCAATTCTTTTATCACCCAGTCTGTATTGATATTGAGGAGAGCTCCAACACAAGTGCAGGACCTTGCAGTTGGCCTTGTTGAACCTCATGAGGTTCACACAGGCCCACTTCTCAACTCTGTCCAGGTCCCTCCAAATGGCATCCCATCCCTGAGGCACGTCACCTGCACCACTCAGCTCAATGTTGTCTGCAAACTTGCTGAGGGTGCACTCGATCCTACTCTCTATCTCATTGATAAAGATATTGAACAGTACCAATCCCAATACAGACCCCTAAGGGACACCACTGATTACTGATCTCCATTTGGAGATTGAGCCACTGACAAGAACTCTTTGAATCTAGCCACCCAGTCAACTCCTTATCCATCTAATAGTCCATCCACAAACCCCATATCTCTCCAAGGCTATTGTACGGGACCATGTCAAAGTCACAGTAGATGGTATCAGCTGCTCTTCCCTTACTTACCAACACAGTCACTTGATCGTAGAAGGCTGCCACATTAGTCAGGCACAATTTGCCCTTGTGAAGCCATGTTGGCGCTCTCTAATCACCTCTGTCAAGCGTATGCCTTGACATAGCTTCTGGGAGGATTTGTTCCATGATCTTACCAGGCACAGAGATGGGTCTGACTGGTTGGTAGTTCCCAGTGTCCTCCTTTTTATCCCTTCTAAAAATAGGCATGATGTTTTCTTTTTTCCAGTCGCTATTCTGGAGTTACATGCATTAAATCTTGTGTATCATTTTATTCCTGTTTAAAGAATTTGGGAGAATGTTTCAAACTTCCCTGTGCAGTTTGAACCAGAATGATTGTAATAATCTAAACAACGTCTTCAGTTTTTGAACAGCAAGTCATAAAACTAGTGACTGTTACATAAGAAGAGTTATTAAAGAAGGAAAGGGAAGAGAAAGCCTTGAAGACGGGGTGAACTTGGATGCAGACAAATGAGAAAAGGCACAAGACAGCAGGAGACCTGGAGGTACTGATAGACTGCATAACGACCGATAGCAGTCCAATGAAAAGTAGCTCGTCAAAGAGAAAAATGCCTTAGTAACTCATATTACTACAGAGTGTGAAACAGAAGGGCAAGGTTCATTATGTTTTTAAAATATCCCAATAAGAATGCTTGGTATTGACCTCACTGTCATTAATAAATGTTTTAGAGTCCACAGCACATCCCTACAAAAGACTTAAAACTCTCCAGTTCCAGCATTGCCAGGCAACAGACTGTTCCACTGAACAGAAGTCATTCCTCCAGGTTATTTTGGTGAATGAATTCCAAATTCCAAAATTAATTCAGGCCACGTCACCACTTATCTTAAAGAAAATGGCTTGAACTTGGTTTGCAAGTTGATGGAATCTGGTGATTTTTGCCTAAAACAACTAACAAAGCTTGGACTAAGTATACATAAATATAACTAATGTTTTTCACTATTTTTAAAACAAAAGCCTCTCATACACTTTTGTATGGGACAAACGCTTGCATCACGATGTAACAAAATTACTTCGAGATGTATAATTGAAGTAGATACAAGTCTGATCTATTACTTTTTGTCTTCTGCATAAGAAACAGGGAATTATTCTGAAAAGACACCATCTCCACCACCACTAGATTCCCACTGTCAGCAAGAACAATGAACAAGTTCAGAAAAAGCTTGCAACCTCTTCTGAGGGCTCCAGTGACAGAAATCCTACAGGCAGAATGCAAAACTTTTACAGGAAAGCTATTAATACCAGCATTACAGTTTAACTGGTCTGTTTTATCACACTCCATATTCTTCAGCATACACAAACGTTCACATTCTGTGCTATTCCTAAAACAAGTATACTCCAAGCCCAATGTGTTGAGGGACAAAGAAACTTAGCCCACCAAAAGGAAATGGTTTTATGACCTATATATTTTCCTGAGAACCATCTAGTACTAAAACAAGTTTTTTCCACATAGTCATTTATGTTGTCAATTAACACACCTGGACAAATGAAAGGGCTTGAAAATAAGCTTTAAAAAGGCAAAGGATACCTTATTTTAAGAAGGACATGGTGGGGTGGGGGGATGGGACAAGAATCCCTTAAACTTGTATCTACAGCTATCACAGCAGAAGCCTTGAAAAAAAGGCAAGGGAACTGTACAGTACCTGCTTATCCCCAAGCTCACAGGGGCTACATTCAGGAAGTCATCACCTATTAACATTAAGGCTATCCCATTCCACAGGGAATCATGGAGGAAGCAACAATTCACACAGCACAGAAGAAATACAGTTTACTTTGTCCAGAATTAGCTTGTTTAAAGTCCATGACAGGTACCGATCTCACAGCAAGGCAGGTATTTGTAGAGCCTCGCATGTTCAAGTAAACATCGTTGCTTTCATATAATCTGTTGTTTGATTAGCTCTTAATTAAAATAATTGTTTAAAGCTCTGTCTTTAAGGCTCAGATACTTAGTTTGTATCTTCTCATCCAGCTTTCTTCTGTACATTTAATTACTCTTTTGACTATACTTTGTGATTCTGTGAAATTTTGCTGAGAAGATGTACAAAGCAGTATAGACTGGAAGGGACCTCTGGAGGTCATCTGGTCCAACCATCCTGCTCATCGAGGGCCACCTAGAGAAGGTTGTCTAGGACCATGTCCAGACAGTTTACCAGAATATCTCCGAAGATGGAGAGTCCACAACCTCCCTCAGCAATCTGTGCCGGTTGCCTGGTCACTCTCACAGTAAAAAAAGTAATTTTCCCCTACATCATTGATATTGAAAGAGTTCTTCCTCAGACCAGAAAGAGAAACAATGTGTGAACTTGTCTGCTTTAGCTTGCTTTTTGATCACACACAACCCAAAGTGTGATACTTAGCAAGAGCAAGGTTTGAACTTTTAACTGAAAAACACAACAAAAAACCAACCCAAACATACTTACTCTTCTTGCTTGGCTTACAGTAGAGCCTACACACCATGGGACCAGAGACTTTGAGTAACAAAAGTTATAAAAAACAGACCAAAACATAATATTTACTTGAACATTTTAATATTTTTCTTCCCAATGTGAAATTTGTCTCTTTTGGAATTTAGAATCCATTTGACCAAGAAAAGAGACTTCCTCAAAATAGGTCTACAGCTTAACATTTCCATAATGATTTTAAGCTAAGAATTTTTATTTAGAGTTCTGTTGCTTTACTATTTCATTTATTACTGAAAAACGAAGAAAAAGGTACCTAAATTACCCCACTGTAGAAATAACTAGGAAAACCAATGTTCATAGGACAGAAATACAACACAAATAAACAGTTATTTCAGACAAATATTTATTGTGATTTTTTTTTCCCCTGAAACTAAGCTGGCTTGATCAGTTGGGTTTGCTTGAAGGACAAAGTAACTTTATTTTTTATACAAAGTTAGATCTTCTGAATCAATGCATGGGTCGAGTCCTTCACTCAGTCTTTTCCCTAACACTTTCTGGACACCCTCCATAAGGCTCATTTCTAACACCTACTTCTACTGCTCATTTATAGCAAATTATCCACTTCTAGAGAATTCAAATAATATACAAGAGTCCATATCGACTATCAGGTCCTGCAGAAAAACAATGGAAATACCAGTCTGCAGATGTTGAGGTAACTGAGCAGTTGGTTTTTTTTTTAAAGGTTTCCTGTAACAATAATAGCAAAAAAACCCTTTCATATAAAACCCATAAATTCTGGGGAAGTTAATACCTCTGATCGAGACACACTGTTCCTTATAGTGGCAAGCAAAGGTTAGATTTCAGCATGTTTGTAATTTTCTATTTCATAACCATTCTTTCCTTGAATATTTAATATAGCATTAAGGACTGCACACCATGCTCTTCACCCTCGTTTTCATGCATTTGGTAATGTCTCTCATTCCCAAACTGTGGCATCAGGAAGTTTCACAGGAGAGAAGAAGAGACAAATAAGAGAAAGAAATTATAACTGATCTCTCACATTCTCAAAGTTCATTCAAGCCTTGAGAAACAGAAATAGTATCTTACATATGAAGGAATGGAGAAAAGGTGGGAGGATTCACTGCTGCGAGCATAAAATTATAAGTGCTACAGAAACAGCTTTAAGGCCTACCTGGATTAAAAAAAAAAAAAAAATGAAAAGGAATTAAATGGTCACAAAGCTTAAGTTCAATTAACGTATAAACCCTGTATGACAAAGGCTTGGCTTCTCCAGGACCATACTTGTGACTCATTCCCTTTCTTTCATCCTCAGTTACAAATCTCAATCCCATTATTTTCCAAATGACATGACACGTGAGCAGAGGTACAGTCAAGATAACTGAGCAAGGTGATATTCACAATGTCTTATTCTAATATACCTATTAGTGCATACTAAACAGTTGTACACCGTTAGTAAACAGGAAAAAACTGCATGCAGAAAGGTTCTTCCTGCACCCCCAAATCTAGACTACTCCCAAGTAGGCTTCCTATGAAGAAACCCCTACCAAAGCAGGAGCTTCTGTCTAATGACAGTAGTCAACCACCACCTTCCTAACAAGAAAAAAAAGTTACAAGGCTAATTGGAATGCAAGATATTGTAGCAGCTGGTCAGCTCCAGATGACTGAAACTTCTTTTTGAACCATTACAGCTAAACACAAGGTCAAGATTTTAATTCCGATTACCCAGATTAACATAACTGTAACGCTCCATAAGTAAGCCAGGTTTAGTGCATCCAGCCCAGCTCTATTTCAACATGCCATCAAGTGCTGAAGAGTACCATAGCAGATAAAATTCTCCCAATGGGAAATTTCTTATTATCAAACTATGTTTAGCCTCTTCCAAAGAGTTTAAACTAAAGGGAATAACCGTCTTCTGAGTTAAATGCTTTTAATCTTAGCACATGATTATAAAAAAAAAAAAAGGATTAAGAGTCAACATGATACTAACACTTGTTTATGCAGACAGGACAGTAATTAAACATGAAGGGCTTTTTACTGTATATTTTTCTGTGTCTATTGACAGCTTGCGTTAAGACAAGAGTTTATTGTAACTACCACAACAGAGGACTTCTACCTGTAGGAAATAAAACCATGCTTATGCATACAAGCAGTTATCAAACTGGCAGAAAGAACCCCTAAATCAAGTTTTACCTGAAATGTTAAGAGTTTGCAAGTTTTACATATCAAGTTGCCCTGCTGAGACACTGCAGAGACCTTGCACAGAATTTACTTTAGAACCAAGCTCTGTAATTCAGACTTTCAAGAGCTCCTTTCCCAACTATTAGATCAGCATAACGAAGCAGGCATTTCATAATACGTATCAAAAGTTCATGAGCAAATACTGAGGTACAGTTACCAGTTGTTTTTATTTTTTTTAAAGGACAAGTCATAGGAACTATGCTGTGCACACGCATACCTTATTACACTCAATCTCTTTCCAGAACTCAAACTTTTAAGGGAACAACTTTATGACCTAGTGCAGAATACAACAGTTCCATAAAAATGCATGCCATCGCACAAGATATCCCACTTCACATACTGTCACCTTTCTCATCCTACATCCCCCATGCAGAGATTAGGAATATCACCTGGTTGGAAAATGCTTTTTGTTGTTGTTTTGTTAAACACATGAAAGCTCTAACGGTAAAGTCTTATGTTCACTCCCAAAGCCTACCAGTCTTTAATAAGATGGAGAATCGGATGATTTAAGGATCGTTTACCAAAGAGAAACAGTTCCATTTACGCCACTAGTAATATCAGTTTGATGCTTAGGAGAAATGTCTGCTATTTTAAAATCTGAATTTTAGTGATAAGGTATTTCCTCACAGTTAAGGTTTTACATTTATTACAGAAAATCCTGAAAAAAAGGGTCATAATTTAAAACTATCTGGTATTCTTGCAATAGTTTAAAAAAACCAAACAAAACGAAAGCAAAACTTTGTCAGACCACTCACCCGCAACACTGGTAATGGTAACAGGAACTCCTTGAACTTGAACACCTGCAGCACCCAGGTTGGCAACACTTACTGTTTGAAGATTAGGTACTGAAGCAAGCTGGGCAGCGTTCAGGGTGATGGGGGTACCGGCAACCGCCACTGGTGCAATCTGGGCAATGGTTGTGCCTCCACTTGAAGACACAGGGGTAATGGTCAGCTGTTGGGGTAACCCAGCATTTTGAACTTGAAGATTTGAAAGGCTCTGCAGATTCTGAACCTGTACAGTTTGCCAGCTGATCTGTCCTGATGGTGTTAAAGTTGGAGCCCTGATGAGCACCTGAGTTGGACTCACTGCCTGCAGCTGAACGTTCTGCAAAGGCTGCTGCTGGATGGTCTGTATAGTCTGCCCCGACTGGAGCTGAAACGACTGTGGAGGAATGGCCTGAATAATCTGCTGTTGAGGCTGCTGGATCTGTATCTGCTGCAGAATAGGCTGACCTACGATTTGGACCTGCTGAAGGGAACTTGACTGATCCTGGACATTCTGTAGTCCGTTGGACTGAAGCTGACTGGAGCTCTGCGCTTCAGAGTCTGTAGCGGTTTGAGGCTCTTCAGTCGTCTGCTCTGAACTGCTGCTTGCTGTGCTTGTGTACTGTCCTGTTTCTGCAGAGCTTACTAGTGTGTCACTGCTCGTTAGAGATGTTGAGGCAGTGGTTGTAGAGGTGGAAGATGAGGAAGGAGACTCTGGCATTGTAGTAACAGAGGCAGAAGTGACAGGCGTTGATGCTAGCTGATTTCCATTAGAAACTCCACTCTCAGTAGACTGGCCGACTTGACCGGCACCTCCTCCAGCTGCCACATTGTTTATCACAGGCAATGCCAGGGTTACCCCACCAATGTTTATAGGTAACGTCGTTACAACTTGCGCCTGAGTACCAGGAATAGTTTGAAGTTGCAGTGGTATGGAAACACCAGGCCTAATTTGGACTGGAACTGTCTGATTCGCTAGGTTTTGAGCAAGAACGTTCCCCGAAGCTGTCCTATTTGCAGTTGTGAGGATAGCTTGATTATTCCCTGCAGGAATAAGCTGAATTTGACCCTGTATGTCTTGCAGACCAGTAGCATTAGAGGGATTGATTTGAAGCTGTTGACCTTCTGTTGTCTGAATCTGTGGGATCACCTGATATTGGACACTACCACTTGGATTTTGCACTTGAATGACTTGGAATTGTCCAGGGGTTGTTGCAGAAGAATTGCCTGATTTGGTTTTTGAAGGAGATGCACTTCCATTGTTACTGCTGGAGGGACTTGCTGCACTCGAGGCAACAGAAGATCCTTGTTGAGCAACATTATTTTCTTTTGAAGAAGGAGCAGCGGCAACAAGCTGCCAAGCGTTTCCAGCAAGCTGAGTTGTTACCAATTCTAATTGCTGTGGCTGATTCTGAAGCTGCACCAAACCTTGATTTGGATCTATAATAATCTGCTGCTGTCCAGTTCCTTGATTCTCACCAGGAGTTCCTATTTTGCTGCAAGTGGCTGCTAGCAAAGCAAGAGGTGAAGGCTGAGAATCCTATCCGTAGAGAGACAAAACAGAACAGATTCAGGAGATGAGCATGAACCATCAGAAGCATTAAGGTTTACACAGGAAGCAGAAAAAAAAAAAACGGGCTTCTGCACAGAGACCAATGATATGGTTCTGAAAAAGGAAGTATGTATTTCTGTAAATAATCTGTAAACGCAAGCCCTCAATTATGGATGAATATGTGACAGCCAGGACCTCAACTGCATCCTCAATCCAATATTTCTTTTCCCCCTAAAATAAAAAAAAAATTAAAAATGCTTCTATTGCAGCTGATCACTGCAAAACGCAATCAAAAAAACATTTCCAGGCAGTAAAAATATTGCACCCAACCAAGTATCTCTCATCCAACCCAAAGAAAGATGCCCTGAGTGGGAAATGCCGTAAGCTGAACATTTCATTTTAAATGCTAATAGTTCGGGCACTTCCCTATTCGTGTGTGTGTGCTTTACCTGTGAGCCTCCAGTTTTCCCTTTTTTATTATTATTGTTGTTATTCTCTGCCTCGGGAGATTTCTCTCCCTCTGTGGGCATATTTTCCTCCTTCTTTTGATCTGCAAAAATATCAAGTGTAACAGGTTAATTATTCACCTTCATTTATACAACAACAAAACCTACGAGCATATATCCTTTTCTGTTCCCAGCTTGTCGCCTTTACCTCTTCATAAAAACAACAGCGCAAATCATCATTACAAAAGAACGAGTCCTAAGAAACGTGGTTTGAAACCCAACCCATGGGGGCTGGAGAGTTAACACCCAGAAAGGGGAGGTTTGGTTTCCTCTCCCAGAGACAGCAGGAAAAAACCACCCACAACCCTCCTCCTCCTCCTGCCCCCTAAAGCATCGACGGCCACTCAGTGGCCGTCGATGCTTTAGGGGGCAGGAGGAGGGCTGTGCATGGGAGGGAAAGAGGGAGGAAAAGAGGAATGAAGGAGGGAGGGATGTGCACAGGAGGGAGGGTTAGCGAAGAAAGGGGGAATGGAGGAGGGAGGTACGGAGGAGGCAAGTCGGAGGGGCAGGCAGGGGAGGGAGAGAAGAAAGGGGGCACAGGGGGAGGCGGCGC
>VXBO01011789.1:0-41519 GCA_013400135.1 Rhinoptilus africanus | reverse complement strand
CCGGGATATGTAGTTCTGGGGCGGGCGCGGAGCATGCGCAGAGCGGGGGGAGGCGGGGGATGGGGGTCCTTTGGGCGGCAGGTGCGGGCTGGCGCGGCCCTGCAGGCCGGGCCCGCCGCGGCCCGACGGGTCAGCGCTTTGTGCAGCCCTGGCTGCAGAGTGACAGGACGGGAGTCAGCCCAGCGGTGGGCCAGGCTGCTCGTCGCTGCGTTACAAGAAGAAAAAATTACGGTTGTGGTGGTGGTTTCCTGCGGTTCTCGTGCTGCCCCCTCTCTCTGTGGGAGCAGGCCCCGGTGTTGCCCGCTCAACCTGGCTGGTTTGGAAAGACAGCCGGGTAAGCTGAAACTGGTTGTGGCTGTGGTGCGGTGCAAGAAACTGTCTGCAAAAACTGTCAGCATGGCAAAGCCTGTTAACACCATTCAAATTTGGAAGAAAATTGACGGTAGTGGTACACGTGTGCTGATCTGTCAGTTTAAATGTTTTTATGGTACGTGCCTAAATTCTTTGTCAATGCAGAGCACCTACTAACCACAAGTCAGTGACAAAAGTGCCAAAGAATTTCTTTACCAGCTGTTCCAAGAGTTTCATCCTTCAAAGGGATGAGGATGCCCTCAATCTCCATCCCAGGCCTCCAGCACACCCTCTGGAATACAGGAAATGCAGAAATGTCAAGCTTGTCTATTGCAGAGTAAGAAAATGATCAGAAATAAACATGGCACAGGCTGTTAACAGGCACTGTAGACAGTTGGAACAGACAGCTCAGAAGAAAGTGCATCAGAAAATGACCTTACAAATGCTGAACAAATTGCACTGAGATAAGCAACAGCTTACCGCTCAGCCAAATCTCCATGCCTTCTAGGCAGTGCCAGGGAGCGGGGCTGCCATGGGAGGGAGCCGGCTGCCGAGGTGACCCCAGCCCAGCATGGCAGTGTCCTTGCAGTCAGGGCGCTGTCCTCCATCACCCGCCAATGGTCCAGTGGTCATCAGATGAGCAGGAGATAGGGCCACCTTCCATCACAGGGATGGGTCTGGAGCCAGGTCTGAGCTCTGATGGAGCTCCGGCCCCAAGGCAGCAAGTGGGGGTCCTGGGTGAGGGTAGTCAGGGCGCCACAGCCTGCCTCTGTCTCAGGGCTCTGAAAGGCAGGATATGAAGGGCCTCCTGAATGAGAGGTTGTGTGAAGAATGGGCAAATGTATTAGCAAGGCCATTTTTCCATGAGAGATAGCTTTTAAACTTTCACTGGATTCCACTGGATCTGTGGCTGTAGGTACAGTGTTTTTGAAAATCTGGCTCTAAGGTGCAAAGAGTAAACGCTCTGTTTCAACTCCGGGAGTGACTGAAGCAACAGATAAAAGGTGGTGGTGGTGTAGGTGGTTTCAGTAGGGGCATCATGATTTTTATATATTTTTATGATCCACAGTTACTCCTATACCACCTACTCTTTCCCAAATTCCAAATGTCACTCTTGTTCAAATTCTTTCTACCAGCTTAAGCTTTCTGAGCCTGCCTCTTTTGTCATTGTTCCTACATGAACCAGTACCTACCCTGCTCACCCCGATACTGATTGCTCCTGTGGGCTCTGACAGAAATCAGCAGAAGTCACCTGTTGAAGTAGAATTAGGTCTGAGGGTGTATATTTGTTGGCACAGGAGTCCCAACTGCTATTGGAATGGATGAAAGAAAAATATCAGAAATAGGGAAAAATTAAGCAAAAAGTTTTCATTACCACCGTCTTTTAGGCTCAGAACTTTAAAAGTTTGTTGACACCCAGGAAGAGAGCACAGCATGGAAACGTGTGGGGGAACAGAGACCCACTGAAATGCGAGGTTCCTGGCAAGATCTAGCTCAGGCATAGTATCACATGAGGGTGGCTGGTTTGCGCAACAGCCCAAACTAAGAAAATCTACTTAGTGCTGAGTCTCTACTGCTTGGCACCTCTCATAGTATATATATATTTTGTTTAATTACAAAGATTTTAGCTTTTGTTTTTTAATATTTTAATTATATTTTCTCTGTATTCATGTGGGCAGTTTTCTGTCTCTGTTTCTCAGTTCTACATTTTGTTTCTGGTTTTCTGATCTTTTGATGACATTCTTTCGTTCTGTGATTTAATTTTCTTTTTCTCCATTTTTTCAGTTTTCCCCCCTGTGACATTACTTCCCTGGATCTTGCTTTTCCCATTATTTTTTGCTACTTTCTTTTCCCACCTGTGTTTTGCATTTCTTTTCTTTTCTTTTCTTTTCTTTTTTTTTTTTTAAGCTCCGAAACTGTCTTTTATCTTCTGCTATGATGATTCTGGCTTGCTCCCTTAGCTGGCCTTAGCATTCATTGATTTTTCACGTAACACACTGACTGAAATTTTTCAGCATATTTAGGCATTGCTCTACAGAGCACAGTGGGGCTTGTAATGCTGAACGGAGCAACACCTAAATATCTTTACAAAGAAAAAAAAAAAAAAAGAGGGGGGTGTGAAGGGGGAGGGAGAGACAGCTGGCTGCGTGCTCCAGTTTCATTGGTTACCCTCCCTGCTATCTGCCAGCACTTACATAGGTTGCATTTGGACAGAGGGAGCCGAGAGGCCAGCAGCTGTAAACAGCAGAGACAGCACTGAGACGGTGGCTTCGCAAAACTGTAAATCTGGTTGTAGGGTAGCTAGTACTAGATTAAAAACGCTGCACCCCTTAGACACAAGGTGCTGAACTAGTATAAGATCACTCCATTTGACTGAAGGTAGGGGAGAGAATATATAAATAAACAAATGAAAGAATAACTTTTGTCTGGCAGGGTTACGTAAGATCAGGTATCAGATGTCAGCTTTTCTGAATGAACCTTCTTCGGCAGCCTAATGGCTCTTTTGCCAATTCTTTCATGCTCCCTTTTTGCTCTTGATGCTGATTTGGCATGATACCCAAAGGTTTCCAAGGAAATCACTTTCCTTGTGTATATGCAGGTTCGGGTGTGTATTTTTCTTCTTTTATTTGGGCCCTTGCTGGAATCTGGTGTTGTATTGTAAAGTGTCTTGGCTCCAACAACAGCAGCTTCGAAGAATTTGGTGACGGCATAGCGTTACTGATCAGACAGAGCCTGGACCAGAGCCACAGTGAAAATCGTGTACTTGGCAAGCACGCTCCCTAGGCGTTATTCCACATGATCCCAAGTGGACCAAGTCAGAGGTATTTGACCTGATTGGATTCTGTGGAAAACATCTATCAAAAACACCATGGGAACTCAAGGAATTAATTGTTCTGCCGTGTTGTTTTTTTTTTGCAAATGCATCAGCCTGGGGGACTGGGTTAAGAACTTTGTCTCCAGAAAGACGCAGTAGTAAAAGTAAATACTCCAGTTCTGCCTGCCATGGCCCTAACTTGTCCAAACCTGAAGCACAAAGCTCCCCTTCCCTTTTACCACGTCTGTGCCCATTGCACCTCATTCTCGCTTGCCTGATGTTCTCCTAGGATTTTCTCATGTCATAACTATGCAGTGGTAATTATGAGAAACCAGGTCTTGTCTCAGACACTGAATCATGTATTTATTTATTCCGAACAGAATTTATGCAATACTGTGAGCCTAGACAGAGCCCATGCGCTTCCCCCCACTTTACCATATCAGCCCTGACCACTGGGTGATATTGCATCAGATATTGTAAAAGTGAGCTTTTAGCTTAGGATAGAAAAGTGGAATCCACCTGACATTACTCAATATATCGGACTTCATTCCTTGTCACAGCTGCGATCCAGCATGTCCAAGGACACAGCATGCACATCAATTCTGGGACATTCATTGATGAGCTTCTCCTGGCTTAGTCAAAGATGTCCTTTTTCACCATCCAGAATCACATCACCCAGCATGAAGGTGACGTGCATACCTTAAGGCAGTGATCGTTCTCTTCTGTACACTTTTCTATGCCTGACCTATTGCAAATTTGAAAACTGAAATAAAGTCTTACCCAAAGTTTGTGTGAACTCAAAAGGCTACTTGATTCTACTTGTCATTATTGACTGTCTTTGTTTTCTCTTCTGCCGTCCTTAACTTCTGACAGATCTAAGTCTCTGTAGACATCTTGCCTTCTCCTTTCTCCCAAGCCCCCATTGCTGACTATGTGACATAACCTACCATCACTAGTGCTAAATTAAGTAGGGAACTAAAAACCCTGGGATCCTCATCTTCACCATTAGGAGACAGACACTTTTAAATATGTAAAAATATTGTAGAAAGGCTGTAGTTAGAATCAAGTCTGACAATGCCTCCAAAGAGGGGGACTGAATAAAAGAAATCGCTGGGGAATTATATGCTTGTGATCCATACAGCCACATATCACGTGCCCTTCAAGTACGGTCCATGCATCTTTTAGTCCAATGGTGATTTGTGGACTGGGGTCTTCTAACATCTACTTGGATTCTTCTTCTATGTCCAGGCTGGCAGGCTCTTCTCTGGTTGGTCTGCAGTTTACATCAAGGGTTGGAGCCTCTGTATCTTCTGGTTTACTTTACTTGTGCACCTGTCGTTGTTGGCAGAACATGGGGAACTGAAAAGTCCTGGATTTCAGAGAAACACTACCAAAACATCAGTATGATATCCAGCACTTTCCCGTGCTAAAAGATTAAACAACACTGTACCATCTGCTAGGAAAATTACAGAGAAGAATAGCTTTCTCACGGCCTAAAGGTTTCAGCAAATGTAGCTGCTCATGTTAAGTAGAGCTAAGCAAGCAGCACAAATCACACCAAATTATTATCCTAAGTAATTTATTCTACTTAAAACTTACTTATTTATTCAAAACAATTAATATCCCTCAACATTTACAACACAATTACTCTTTCCTATGATCAGCATAGAGACCTGAATAAGCGAAGAGTATTTTTCCCCTTCATTGACCCTGGTACAGCTGAGAAAGTATCCAAGAAAAGTCTGCTACCACTTCTTATTGAAATGGTTGGTTTAATTTCCTAAATAACCTTGCCTGCTTTTGATTTTCCAGTCCCAACACTCTGCCAGAGCACAGATATAGTGAAAATACGCTTTGGGTCTCTGCATGACTAGTTGTCCTACTCGTTAAACAAGATGCTTATACTAGTCATTGCCTCACCAAATAAGGGCTGAACTTATCACAAATCTGCCGTTAATATTGTACTTTCCATTCTAGAAATCTCATTTTGCTGCTGAGCTGCCCCACCTGAGTTTGCAGAACTCTTCTCACAGAGCCAGGCACGACACTCAAAGGGATCCCGTCTCTGTCATCAGTGACAATATCTGACTATTCAGAAGGTCATGCCTGATGGAACTCCAACTTCGCAGTCCCATTTCATGTGTCCCATTGTGTGCAGGAAACAACGCGTCTGTCTCAGGAAGTCTGCGTGCATCTGAGCTGCCACTGAAAGCACTGCTGCATGCCCAGATACGTGCTTCTTGCTCAGTTCGTCTTGCAAAAATGGAGAGGCTCTGACGGTGAGTGTGGTGGCAGTTCCGTGGTATTTTATATGAGCTTTTTTTAAAGCGGTTGTGTGCTTCAGAGACAGAAGTATGATCCCTCTCCCCTATTCCCTGCCGTGAAACAGGGCTGGCAGCTTACAAAGTGCCAGACGACGGGAAAGTGGGAAGCAATACGATCCAAGATACTAGTTAACGTGCCTAAAATACAGGTCAGCATAGGCAGGATATCCTATGCTCTGCATAATTTGCAATTTGTGACACAATGTTTTGACGTGCTACCGGTGACCCAGTTCTGCACAAATCTTGTATTAATAAATGTCCCATGAGAGACATGTCAATAGCAGCAGTTCTTGTTTGAGAAAATCTGTTATTATAACTGTAAATTCAAGTCTACAAGTACAGCAGCTGTATGGGAGAATGTGAGGTAGAACTTTTACCCCTGAACTCTAATAGAAAAAAACCACAACCTGACAAGCACATTCCATAGTCTCAAATATATTCTTTAATGTCAGCTCTTCAGTATGATGCAGTTTTACTTTAATGAAGTTTCTGAGTTGAAAGAACTGAGAGCATGAGCCATAGACTCCATTTTTATGTAGATCCAAGTCTCAGTGCATTTTGAGGTAGAAGAATGACCCTTTTAAAAGAATTGCACAAAGAAGGGTACAAATGGAAGTAAGCTAGTAGTAATAGATCATTTCAAGTACCCAGGATCAGTAGCTTAAATGCCACTGAAGGATATAGCTAAGAGTAGCAAATTCTGGTTACTACAGAAGACTGCTTTAAGCAGCAGGTAGCTTTGCTGGTGCACAAGAGATTTAGTTGTAACAAACGAGATCTGATTTAAGAAGTAATTACAGCTGACTCCCTCTGTCACCGTAGCAGCAAGATAGCGAAGATTAGTGTAGTGATCTTAACTGCGGAAAGAGTGTCCAAAGGCATAAAGCTATGAAACCAAAAGCAAAACATTTAAGAAAATAAAATCCTTAAATGAACTTGGTAACTATTTAATCACACCACAGTAGAATGGTAAAAGCAACAAACAAACTGCATTAGATAACTTATTCAAGTAATGAAGAAGCCTACGAAGAATTAACAGCAGCCCCAGGATGCCAGGAGGGAGCGTCATGAACAGCGGCAGCTGAATTCTGTAGCTGATGTGTGTATTGGAGGGGCTCTGTGGGGAAACGTAAAATTCAAGTGGCCAGAAATAAATCCAGAATAAGATAAATATTTGGAATCAAAAACCTGCGGGCATCAAGAGATGCATTAAGCTGTCTCGAGAGAATGGATCAGTCAGCAGCAGACCTAACCTCTCTGATGATGTTACTACTTACAAGAAGCAGACCACCAGGGCGTGAATTTCTTTTTGCAGATAAGAAAGACAAGACACTGTCAGAAACTGGCATGAACAGATTTAGTATTAAAATAAAAAAGCTAATTTAAGTTACAAGTTTCTGTTTCTTTGATACTGTAACAGCAGTAGCTAGAATGAAAAAACCTGCAGGAACTCGCAATGTTTGCTTCTTGCTCCAAGGAACAGACAATCTCTGATGAGTATATTTTTCACCTCTTCTTAGAAAGCTGAATGCTGGAGATTATACCACATCTTTAGGTGACCTGTTTCTGTCCATAGCTATCCTTAGAGTTAGAAGCTTTTCCTGTCTTAGCCTAAACCTTTCCTGCTGCAATTTGAAGCTAGTTAGATTTTTGTTATGACCTCAGTGTCATGAAGAGCAATCAGTGGGATCCCTGTTTATGAGAACCATCAACTTATCAGAAGGTTGTTATCGTATCACATCCACACCTGCCATCAGCCTTTGTTTTTTTAGAGCAAATGTATCCTTTCCCTTTTTCAATTATTCTCCATCTTTTACACCTTGCTTTTTTAAAACTTCTTTTTGTAATATCCTATCAAAATACACCAAACTAAGACTTCTGAGAGGTGAGTTAAGAAAAACAATTACTAACCCTGTCTTGCATATAACACATCCATTAAAATGTCCCGGGATGAGTTTTTCTATTTTTGCATCAGCATCATATTGTTGACTCATATTCAATATGTGGTTTACTGCAACACCCAGGCCTCTTTTTACAGTGCTGCTACAATTCTCCATTTTGTATTTATGCATTTGATTTTTTTTCTTGCTTCAATATAGTACTTGGTACTTGTGTTTATTGAGTTTCATCTTATTGATTACAGACCACTTCTCCCATTTATCAAAGTCATTTTGAATTCTAATTCTTCAGCTCCATTGCAGCCCCTTCCGCTTTGGCATCACGTGCAAATTTTGTAAACATGCTCTCCTTTCCATCAACCAAGTCATGAATGAAAATGTTGAATTGTATCAGATCTTGGCTAGACCCCAGCGGAATTCTATGTTGTATGTCTTTTTTGTTTGAAAACACAATATTGATAAGTCTTGGAGTATTTGCTGCAAGCAATTGTGTACCTACTGTGTAGCAACTTAGCTGAGAATAAAATGTTTCTGTACACTGTCCATGAGAATGTCATATAAGATAGTGCCCGAAGATTCCCTAAAGTCAACACACATCACTTCTACTTCCTCTTCCACTGCAGCCCAGTTGCTCTATTAAAGAAGGAAAATGCAGCAGTTTAACAAACTTTTATTTGTAACAAATCTTTACTGTCTGTTTCTTTTTTACTGACCCTCCAGGAGCTTTTAGTGTGGCTGTTTAATAATTAATTAGACTATCGTTCTTGATACTGAACTTGTGTTGACTGCTGATTCCTCCTTTCTTTCTGAAGATAATAATATAGTCTTCTCTGTTCAGACTCACTCATCTTCCATGAGTTCTTGAAGACAGTGATGGCAATGAAGTGTTATGAATGTTTAAATTCTAGAACAACTCCACAGAAAATTTCTAAGGTGAATATTTAGATAAAAAGCAGAGAAAGAACAACTCTGTGCTTAAAATGAATATTTGACTCTTAGTGTAAGAAGAGGTAAATTAGGTAAATGTTGTTAAAGATGAAATTTACGAGGCAGAAAAGAATAAAGTAGAATAACTTATCAGAAGGAGAATTGTATGACCAGTGCATTAGTATTCTTTGTAACTTTAACAGACTTTTCCTTCTAAATATTGCCAAAGGTTATTATAAGAAGCCACTTAAATACTTGTTAATTTTCTTTACCAAAACTATATATTTTTTAAGTGCTGGTTGCCAAACAGCTTAATTGAAAGTTGACTGGCAAGAGGTCAATGGGTGAGTTAAAAAGGTGAACAAAACATTAGGATACAGGTATCGAGATATAGAAATACTGAAATACACACTATTTGCACACAACCAGCCCTTATCCCTCTATTTTCCCACTCTTGTTACTTTCCACGTCACTTAAGCCTTCCTTTTTCTGCCTTTGGTTCCTCCTCTAGACATCATGTAGTAAATCCTGTATGATCCCAAACTGCTTTTCTCCTGCATCCCTGGGCAGCAACCCCACTTTGGTCCAAAAGGTGATCCAGAGACCTGCTCACTGACAGTGCCTGGCCATGATGGGTTTTTTCACCTGGACACTGGGTGTGAGGCTCTGCTGGGACTGCCCATGGTGGAGACTGGACAAGGTGTTTGTTCCTCGGTGGTTGTTCAGGTTCCTCAGGTTCAGGTTTCTGCTTGCCACCCTGTGTCCCTGTGCTCCTCCAGGCTTGTGGGAGTGGGCTGATGACCCCTGTGTTGGGCCTGAGGGAAGCCTGGAAGGGTATTATTTGGGTTCTTCCTCCTCGCACTGTCTTTCTGAGCATCTTTGTGGGTGTGCAGGTGAGCTTTATCACACAAGTGAGCACAGAATAGCTCTTCTGCCACAGATGGGACTCCGGATACTAAAAACCACAAAAAATACAGTTGGAACCTTTGAAACATAACTGATTTTTGTTAGTGAAATTTAAACCTCTCTGGGAAGCACCTGTTCACTGTTGGCCTTGTAAGCAAAGCTATCTCCATTTGATGTTATGTATTGTGGAAGGTCCGATGATTACTTGAATTTGTTCTTTCTTCAGTTTTAAGGCAAAATTGTCAAGAAACCAAAGAAAATAATGCCTTTCATCATTTTGTTTCAGTATTTTTTAACTTGTTTTTGAGTTGAGTTATGATGGAAATATAAAAAGTGCTTTCTGTTTTATAAAGAGCTTTATGCAGATTGTGAAGATTCACCTCCAAAGTGTTAAAAGATGCATTCTAAATCGTAACAGAAGCCTTCTCTTTTCATCAAGTATTAGTTATTATGTGAAAGAAAAAAGGAAATTGCTTTTGGATACTCCTTGGAATTATGCGATGCTACAAGATGCTGTTGCTAAGAAATAGGAGAGTTTGACCTTTTCTGCTTGGCAAAAGAATGTGACCATGAACAGCTCTCCATCTGACTTAGAAGAGCACCTTAATTTATAGCTGTATGTTTAAATTTTTATTTTAGAGCAGAGGCACAGCTGCCTGACATCAAAGGCAGCTTTCCTAGGCTGACAGTTTATTGTTGCATGTTGCAACAAGCAGCTCACAGAGGTAGACGGAACCAATTTGACACCATATAGCCCACTCGCATTAGTCTTCAGATGAAGAGCAACTAAAGAGTTTTAACGTCAGAGTTGTATCTCCTGTAACGGTAGAGAACAGCCCTGAACCGGCTAGACGCATCAATAGCCTTCTGCTGCTCTCTAAGCTGAACAGGAAATCTAATTCATCTCGTGTGGTTTCCTGCTGAAATACATATTTGCAATGACAAATGTATGAGCACTGCAAAATTCAGTTACTAGATAGTGAAAGATATCTTTCATATTTTGGTGTTTTTTTCTATAATGAAACATTAAACTTGCCAAACAAGTGACTAAGTGCAACATAAAATACAATATGGAAATCATTTCTCTCTTTACCTACTTAAAAAATAATAATTAAAAGATAATTAAGAGAAAGAGATATAAGCTTTCTCTTTTAATGTGTATATTTTGCATATTAAAAAACCAGAAGATGTTCTCGTTGGAGAAAAGTCTGCCCACAAACTTCACAAGGGCGCCTCACAGCTCTGGAGTAAGCACTGCTCTACTGCCTAGCTGAGATGGCTAAAGAGAGATGGAGATCCCAACTCCTTGGCTGACATTAAGTCTCCCTGAGGGAATGCACATGTTTAATCACTAGGGAGAAGTGAGGGCACAAAACGGCTGGGCAGTGGCTGCTGTCATGACGCAGTGGTGCAGATGGAAGATCTGACTCCCAGCAACTAAAATATTTCGTCAGTTTGACAACAAATTATACCATTGCTTGAATTCCCTGGTCCCCATGCCTATGCTGACTACCTATTTCTCCTGCTTCGAACAGAGAGTGAGAAGGGGAATCATGGGGCTAACCAAAGTCACCTGACACGTTCTGTTTCACGTGACCAGCATAAGCTTTGTGCAAAGCTCCTGCAGAGTCTCTCCCTAAAGCTGAGATGGCCAACCTCAAGCACAACAAAGCAGGAAGCATCCCTAGAAGCAGAAAACCAGACAAGCGGAGCTTAATGCCAGTTTGATCCCTTCTGCTATCCTGTATCTGAGGACGTATTTTGGATTCCATAGTTTCAACTCTTATTTAAAAATTATTCTAGTTTTGCTAGAATTTATAAGCTCCCATTGTTAGTAAAAGAAAGACTTCAAAAACATTTAACATTTGTGCTTTCTCCCAGTTTGCTTGTACTTAACAATACTCTCATAGTCAGAAAAGCCATGATATTGCAAATGACAGTGACCTATATTCATCTCACTGATCATTGCAGCACTACTCATTACCAACTACAGTGCTACATTAACAATAACCTAATTAAAATCTTCTTGGTTTGACATGTAGTTTTATGTGCTGATTCACAGCCACATACTTACCTGTGCTGGGTTCATATTCAGCTGCGTGGTTTCACAACTGCCTTTAGCCAACTTGAGAAGATGCTCTTATGAAGAGATTGATTCTCCTCCTTGCCCTGGTGTGTGTCACCGCTGACTCCCTTGTGGTAGTACCGGCACTTGTGTGCCCATGCAGTGACTCAGAGAAACTCACTTCACCCAGCTGGAAGAAACAACCACAAAAAAGGTATTTTCTCAGCTGGGTCAGCAAGCTGTTTCAGCTGCTTGTGCTGACAAAGCAGCACAGCCCCAACACAAAGGGAAGGTGAGAAGATGTGGCCAGGCAGAGACTGGAATTCCACCTTTCAGCAGCACTGGAGATAACTTGTAGCACAGGTGAGAAGAGGTGCATGTTGTATTTGGACCCTTCACTTGCCTTTGCTGGCAGCGTGCGCTACAAAAGTACCTTATGGCTGTTACTGCAGCTCAGGTTTCAAGCCCAGACTCCACATTTATCCACAGTAGTTTTCACTTCAACTTGTATATAAGGACAAGTTGACTGATGGGCTAGGAGGGGAAACTCAACTAGGAAATGCGAACTGGAGAGATTAGTCTGACCTTTGCAGGCCACATGGTCCAGAATTAGCTTAAATTATACATAACAAAGAATTAAGCACAGTGTGAGGGATGCCTCACAAGGACTGTGCATAAGACATTGTATAGCAGCAGCAGCAGGACAGGTGATGGCCTCATAGGGATTTGAAAGGACATAATTTGAATTTCATACAATATGTGGATCAACCTACAAATAAGTAATATGGCTGAAACAATTACTGTTAATTCTCAAAACATTTTTGAAAGCTTATCCCCTGTCTACCATGTTGCTGATACAGATATTTACAAGGAGAGGATAATGCTGCTTTAACTGATACAGCACAGTAACATTCCCTGGAGAGCTACTGTGGTGTGTGAGAGTAGCTGGTCCAGGACAATCTTTGGCCTTGCTCTCATCCATTTCTCTTATGCCGGAAGCTGAACTGAGTGATCAGGCTCTGCTGTTCCAGTAATTTTACAAGTCTCGAGGTATTCTGTAATTTGGAGAAGTTCCTTGGCTGGACATTTTGTATTGTTTAAGATCTGATTTAAAATCTGTCATTTTTTTTCTTTCTTTTTTTTTTTTAATTACAGATAATATTATTTATTTGCAAGAAAAAGCAGTTCTTGATCAGCCCAGGACCTCCCAGCCACACACACAAGTTAAGGACCATCATTGCGACATCATCTATTTGGCTTCTGGGGAAAGGATGCTTGTGCCATTAGCTGTGCCAGCAGCCTGGGGAGAACCTGTCAAGACTGCTGTTAGCCCAAGTGTCTGGTCTTCTAGTTCACCAAAAGAAGACCCCAAAATCTGAAGAATGTGTCTGGGATGTGACTCATCAGTGGATACCCCTGTAAGAGGGGAGATTTAGATTAGGTATTAGGAAAAAATTCTTTCCTGTGAGGGTGGTGAGGCACTGGAAGAGGTTGCCCAGAGAAGCTGTGGCTGCCCCATCCCTGGCAGTGTTCAAGGCCAGGCTGGATGGGGCTGTGAGCAGCCTGGTCTAGTGGGAGGTGTCCCTGCCCATGGCAGGGGGATTGGAACTAGATGATCTTTAAGATCCCTTCCAACTCTAACTATTCCATGATTCTGTACCAAATACGCTCCAGGAAAGAACTGCCAAAAGTATCACTTCAGCATCAACAAACCTGCCCTGCCCTCTGATTTTTTTAGCATATATTTAATATTAGTGAAGGAACGCACTAAAGACAAGAGTCATCAGTGAATGAAAGTGATCTCAGTGGCCAAGAAAGCTATACTCCCTATCCCCTTGCTCCCGCTTTTCCTCATCCATGTACTCCTGTCGCCTCAAGCCCCTTTCCTTCCTTGTTCTAGCTCTGACAGCAGGCAGGCTTTGCTGTAAGCTGATCTAACTCACTGCTGGGTTGGATTTCTGCTGTTTAAGTGACTGAAACTGGCTCAGAGTGGTACCTCATTAGCTCTGGAGCTGGCATGCTGTAAACAGCAGGAGTGAGTGGTTAGCACTGAGGCAGAAAGGAAGGGTGGGAAGGGCAGGGAGCAGTGTGTGCATCAGCCATGGCAGGGTGTTAATTCAGCTTACTTGAGCTGTGAAACCATCCCCTCAAAGCTGAACAGTCTGTCTCACAAGCAAGGGCAGAGAAAATACTTATCAGTCAGATTCTATAAGCTGTGGTTAACAGTGTAGCTACAATTACTGATGTAGGCTGGAAGGTAACGTTATTCAAGTCTTCATTCGCTGCAGATGTACCACTGATAACAGAGTAACATGCAGTTGAAACGTAACTGGAACGCTGAGGAAGGCTTGAGCTATTTCTAGTACTTAATAATTAATTTAATAGTAAAAAGTACACTGATTGTTTAATTTAATTTAATTATTCCTTCTATTTCTTAATTAATAATGCAATAGCTTTTTTTATTGCACCTTTTTTTTTGCATAATTCCCATTTGCATCAGAATTTAATCAAGATCTTTCTGTTGTTTATAAAAACCACACACATACCTACATACATAGATTCTGAACAATTACTTGAGACTCTACACATTGTAATCTATCAGAGCCCCACAAGACTCGTAAAGGGGTTCTTATCCCTAAATGCTTGTTCCAGGGTGTGTGAGACACCTCTCATTTTTAACACTGTTATGCTCACAACACTCTAGTAAAATCAGGGAGTTTTATTACCCCCAGTACAGCTGGGATATCAAAGCACAGAGATGTTAAAGTCCATATTCGAAAAAGATATTTAAGTGCATGGATCCCACTAGCTGGCGTGCCTGAGGTGGTAAGAAAAGCCTCTGTCGAATAGGTGCTGAACTTAAACCTGCCCAATCCAGGAGGATCTTCCTTATTACTGGACTTTGTTGTCTCAATAAGATTGCAACCAAGAGTTCATTTAAAGCTGGGTTTAGAGTACTTTGTGGAGTGTGTAGAGATTTTCATGTAAAAGGAGTTTTGGATATAGGTCACGGGAGGGCAAAAAGGATATAAAATAGCTGCTGATGCGTATGATGCCTTTCATGACTAAGGAAAATGAAAGCTGTAAAGTTTTGAAGAAAAATAGTAATCACGACATCAAACCCAAGCTTAAATTAAGGAATACTGGGTTATGCTGAAGCCTTGAGGGACTGAAGTCAGGAAAGTGGAGGCATTCCTCCAGGGGAAAAAAAAAGGAGACTCCATAGATTATCTTAGCATTTTTAGAACAAGTTGTTGTTGCTGTTGCTCAGAATGCCAGTGTGGTGACAGCCTGTACATCTATTTAGAATGTATAGCATGAAAAAAAGAAAGAATCAGTTTTAAGGTTAAATCTATTATCTTTGTGTTCTGAGCTTGCTTTGCTGTATTGATGTTAAAATACTTCTCAGTGTTTCTAAGAATTTATTAATATAATCATGGCTCTAAATTCCGTAGCTTTATTATATATGAAATCACTTTGGTGGAGATATTTAGAGGGGGGCTTGCATGCATTTTTTTATAGCTAAGAAAGGAAATTTAAAATGGAAGTACATTAAGTGTGGAGCAAATATTTTCTAAAGGAATTTTCCCTGGCATGAAAGGAATTCTTGATGGGACTTCTAATTTCGTATGCTGGATGTAGGAGACCAGCCGAAAGGAACAAAAAAGTTGAACTCCTACCAGATAACATGCAAAAAATGTAGTAGATAGATAGCTATGCTTTATTCTGCCTTGTTCTGTGAGTTTTAAGTATCAGTGGTAACAGAATAGGACTTTGGAGCTGTGGATGATCTTCCCCAGGCCTACCTGTGGTGTGCAGATGCACACACAGGTACGTTGACATCGCCTCTTGAGAATGGTCCGAAGGTTGACCTCAGGGTCCACTCTCAGGATGCTCAGAAGTGCTGTCCATTGATAGCCCACAGAAGTCGTCAGGCTTTGCGTGAACCAACTTCATGCACAGCAAGGCAGAAAGAGGTGAGGAATGCCACACTTTTGACCTGTTGGAAGCCACTTTCAGGCTGGTGTATAGGTGGTTGACCTGTGGATCTTCAAAATCATATCATAATTTTTAATGTTTTCATCTAAACATTAAGGTTATTAAAGACGTAGAAAATAGACAGCACACACTTGTTTTACTTTACAGAATATAGTTTTAACTCAATAAATCTGTTGATATTTTCATAATGTAATAATTGGCATTTTACTTTATTTTTTTAAATAAAATTTTATTAATAAATCTGGTTTTATAAAATGCAGAGTGTATAGAAAATCAGTTATTGTTGTTATTTTACCAAACCCATGGGTAATGTATTTTCTGTTAAAAATGTTTAGGTTTTATTTGGTGCTATAATAATGAACTGTTCTTTTCAGGACATTCAAAGTGTTTGATTTAATAAGTGAAAACTAGATTTAAATGCCAGAATTTAAGTCAGTTAGTATTAGGTAGCCTTGAAACAACAAAAAATATTAAATACATGAAACTTGTCATAAAGCAGCAATATATTAAAAAAAAGAAAAACATGTGCTGAACATATGCAGTGGGGTTTTTTTTGCTCTTATACTTGTCCAGGTTAATACTGTTCCAGCGATTTTACAAAGACAGTCTGTTTTCACTGTATTTCGTCTTTCTTCCTTCTCATCAGTATTATTCCTGGCAACACTCGCACAAGTAAACGCTGACACATTTGAAAAAAACAGAGGCTGAATTTTTCCAGGGTGTGTTTCCATAAGCCTCTGGGCTTTTCTAACATCTCGCTGCCCCCTGAGAAGGGGCGGTCTTGCTCCTCCTGTGCTCAGAGGGCCTCCTTGCAAGTCTCTCTTCTGTAATCACTGGCAGTGACCACGCAGTCCTTTCTCCTCCTCTTGCTCTAACACTCACCAGTCCCCTCCCTGAGCCAACTAATGCAGAACAAGCTCCTTTTTTTTTTTTCCTCCTGGGCTTGTGTGCTGGGTTACTGAGCTGCACAGGGTCATATAGAGGTCTCTGGTGCTACGTACGTGGTGGGACCAGGTGCTGGGGAACACACAGGAGGTAAAAGACAAGGAGGCATTTTCCCTTTTCAGTGGAGAGGAGTGGTTTCATCATCTCACCCTGTTTAACGTAACTTCACCCTCCAAGT
The DNA here is from genome assembly GCA_013400135.1 of Rhinoptilus africanus. Taxonomy (NCBI): domain Eukaryota; kingdom Metazoa; phylum Chordata; class Aves; order Charadriiformes; family Glareolidae; genus Rhinoptilus; species Rhinoptilus africanus. Next base: position 25,111 of record VXBO01011789.1, on the reverse strand, counting down.
AGGTTTAGTGAAAAAAGAAGGGGCTTTTTTTTGCTAAGTCAGTTAGGGGGAGGGAGGGAAGCTGCTGGTGGGACTGGTTCTCTGTGAGTCTGTCAATGCGCACACTATCAGTGCCAGCTCTTCACAGCAGCCTAACAAAGTTTTGAGGACTGTGCAAGTCTTCTCCCAGCAGTCACACTACCGACTGAGGGTACCAGTTCAAAGCACAGCCGGCTTCTATGGGGCTGTATCTCTAGTCTCTGCATATTACAGTGTTCAGAGCAACTGGAAAAGTGAAACTGCAAGAAAGCAGAACTATTTGCCAGTTTCCCTAGCTTCTGTTCCACGTGGGCTGATGTGGCTTTTTCCTTCCACCAAGCACACTAGAAACTGCAGCTCCTCCGTCTCCTCATGAACTAGCCTCTCATTACCGTTCAGGGGGAAGACCTGTGTGGCTGATAAGGGTCAAGGGTGCTAAGAGTCAAGCATACATCAGTAAAAGCATGAAAACAAGCTAAACCAGAGCCAAAGACTTCCTTAGAGAGGTGGTTGATGCCCCAAAGCTGTCAGTGTTTAAGAGGCATTTGGACAATGCCCTTAATAACATGCTTTAACTTTTAGTCAGCCCTGAAGTTGGATTAGATGATCATTGTAGGTTCTTTCTAACTGAACAAAGAAACAGGAAATAAATAAAACTAAAGCATCAGTTTAGAGAGGCTGATCAATTGAGGCATGTTGGGCTGACTGGGGACACTCTTGCACAACGGGCTCTGTAAAGAGGACCTGCACAGGTCAGCCCGCTGGCCCCTTCCAGCCAGCTCTGCTGCCGACTTCAGAGAAGGCACAAGAAGAGTTAGGTTTATAAATAGACAACTCTTTCAGTTCCAAAAAGATTAATTTTGCACTAATGAAGTACTGTTAAAAAAAATGGGTAGTTTTCTCTTTTAAAGGAAAGTCACAAGTAGTAGTTATTTAAAAGGATATTAAAGCTATCAAGAAGTGCAAGTTTCAAGAGACTATAAGCAATGTCACGTATGCCTGTCAGACACCTTAAATATGTGTGATTAGGCTTGAAGGGGAAGACTAACAAGTGTGGCTTTTTAAATTAAAAAATTCAATGGCTTTTCTTTTCAGCATTGAAAAGATAGGATCCAGTACTTTGGTATTAATAAGATTTATTTTCCTGTGAGCCCGGTTGAAAGGAAGAGTGAATGAAGGGGGAATGACGAGCTCAGAACCCAGCTGTTAGCTGTTAGCTTACGGAGGTGGAAAAAAGAACAATTATTACAAAGAAGTGATAAGTTGCAAGTATATCAGATTGCAAGCAACACAAAAAATTATTTTCTAATGACAGATAGCAAAGGCAAATTACTAATGTTTTCTGGAAACGTTGTATTTTCTTTTTATGAGGCTTCCAGAGAATATCATAAACACTTTTGGTTATTTCTTCGGTCACTACAAAACCAACATCTAATCATAGAGAGGTTGACCTAACCACATGAAAAAAACACAAGCCCCAGTTCCTTGAGCTGCATCCAGTTTCATATTGTACTGTTTGCATAAGGCAAATAGGAAGACTTTTAACTTATTTTAAAGTAATTCTTAATGTTGTAATTTTTCTTAGTGTTGTTGAGTAGTCCCAAGTTTTGATCATGGCCCAGGTATTGGGCTACGCTCTGGTTTGCCACATAAGCAAAGAACAGAGTCAGTAGGAGTGTACAGCTTTCTTGTGGCTTCATCTTGTAACCTGGCTGTACCAGTCAGGCCAAATGCAAAGCAGCAACACAAGTCATAGCCATCTGGAGTAATGATAGGCTTGAGTGGGGAAATGGAGGTGGCAGAAGCTGAAGGATGAGGTAGTGATTCAGTAGAGAACGAGGCACAGCAGGGCTGTGGTGACACACCCCTTGATGCGAACCCACCAGAGGACTCTTAGTGACCATATCCTGCCCTTGGGCTCTTCAGCTGTCCCTCAGGAAGGTGGTCTGTCCAGCCTTTCCTTAGCCACAGCTCTGTATTGGTTCCCACTGTAAGGAAAGGAAACCTAAACCTACCACTTTCAGTCCCCAAAACCAGGACAGACACCCCCTTGGGAGGATGTACCCTAACATTTCCATCTTTTGCAGAGTGAAAACAGGCATCTCCAGCAGGAATTTTCAGGCAGATGAGGAAAAGAGATTGAAGACAGGTAAAACAATGGATTGTTCTCCTTTAACCATGTTGGTAGCATAGAAATATCAGAAAGCATTTGGAATTTCCATGGTCACAGGCACCATGTGGCCACAGATGAAAATAACTCCTTTCCAATCAAATTTTGCAACAACACTGTCTCAGCTGAAAAAGGAGCTAATAAGCTGAAGGCAAAACAGGAATTATTTGGTCTACATAAACATATGATTTTGGCATGGCTGCATCCTGGAGAACTATGTCACAATCAGATGATGTATATATGAAAGATGATGGATAACACTACTGCAAACATTTATTGTCTCTGCAGAAGCCATCTTGTCATTTTCTATATTTTTCATGTGTGTCAGCAGCATAAACATCGCCTAAATTTTTGTCCTAAAATTATTAGAAATATTGTTATTAAGAATCTCAGTTTGTATGCTGTCCACCACAGGTACCTCTGCATAAACTTCGCTAGCTTTTATCTCAATTTTTGCTATTTTTACCCCTCTATGCAAAATAAATGTTCCATTTATTCAGGTAAGAGAAAGATTTCTTTTTTTCTTTAAAAGGGGTAGAACAGTTGCCATCACTGTTTTCATACAAGTAGTGTGAACTTGGCTAATAAAAAATACAAAGATGATGTTTTCTGTCAACCTTGGCTCTGTACTTATCTTTACACAGCGCAACTGTATATAAAGGCAATAGGTTTACATACTTGTACATTTTATTGCTAGTATTTACTATGTGATAAATATTTGGGATAAGATCCTGACTAGCATGTGAAAAGACTGATACACAAAGAGCTTGACTATATAGCTGTGATTGATTGATTTACCTTACAAAAGCTGTTCAAACATACTTAAAAAAAATAGTAGCAATGAGATTAATTTCAATAGGAAGTTTGTTAGTAAATGAAATATTTTTTTTTGTCTTAAAAGTTGCTGCATAAATGTTATCTGTTGTTTGAGATCAAATCTGTGAGACACTTTATATATTTATAATGTCTTCCTCAGAGTTGCAATCTTCCAGTAGCCTGGATCAAGGTTTCTACATCTGTCTGTAAGTTTGGGACAGGCAGTCACCAAAACCCATGTGCATATCCTTTCTTTTGCTGAAAAATAATCTACTCAATTTGCTATTATGCTCTTTTGCTGACAAACAGAATCACATTTGGAAGATAATTTAGTTCAAAATAGAAACATCGATCCATTACCTAAAATAGACCACACTTTTAGATTCAGTCCTCCTCCCCATTTTAATTTTAGAGTTTATTATTGGTACTAGTGGTTTTAAAAAGGTTGGTTTTGTGGCAGAATCCCACATACATGTGACTTCTGGCAAAAATAGCTCTTGGCCAAAAATTACAAAAATGGAGACCAGCCTAAAGCTAGGGTGAAAATATCTTGTGTGTACAGACACTAAGTGCAGAGAGTGAGTCAGTCTGGAGAGGGAAATTTATGGAGAAAGGAAGGCAGTTCTGCAAAACGATGACATTGTAGTCTCTAGAAATCATTTTCTAGCGCATCTGTGACAGTGACTCAGTAGAAGAGAATGAGGAGTAACCATCACTTATGGGTTCTGGGCTTTCCTTCTAACCTTGGTTCTAGAAATAGATTATTGTACTTGCTCTGAGACGTACCCACCAGCAGCCATCCCACCTACTGAAGACAGGCAGAGCAGACCGCCATTCCAGAGTAAATACCAAGAGGGATATGTCATACCCATCTTGTACAAAATCCCCCAATTGTCTATTAAAATAATTTACACTGTCTATGGTTCACTATGTATGAATTACTATTCTAGTGAAAGAGCTACAAGTATGTGCATTTATTATGCTGTATCTGTGGTGAGAACATGAATACTTTTTAACCATTTATTTTCTCAAATTTTGGTGACTGGCCTTTTCAGAAACTGCAGTAAGCAAACTAACCAGTTCTGGGTCACAACTAGTGCAGCGAGATCATGAAGCAGTTCAACTGTGCACGCAGAAGGACTGGTAATAGTGGTTTGTTAGTATACGGATATTGAATTCAGCACCCCAGGCTGTAGGAAGCAAATAGTCTATTGCTTTCTTCATTGAATCTCATACTTTTTCCTTTTTCTGCAGCCTACCAGTCATTACCAAGCTCTGAAGGCAAGTGAAGAAGCCGGCTTCTTTCAGGCTCTATCAGGAGAGAATGACAGCTCTTTCCAACAGCAGTCCCTCATAGCCTTAGAGGTCCCATTACTGATAAACAGCCCATATGCATCAGCTTCAGTTGAGTTATCTGAATTATTCTGGGTCTTTAGCATGCATCTTAGATTTTAACTTTACTGTAATTGCCTAATTTAGTGTTATTAAAGCTTTTGCCGCTAATATCAATGTAAATATCATCATCTTGCTGAAAAAGTCAGCTGATACCAAAGTGACCTGTGAACTTGTGCCTGTGCAGAGCAGCAAAAAAGTGGTAGGAAGATGAATTAAGGCTGGGAAAACCATAAAAAGGCCTTGCAAAGATGAAGAAGAATATATGAAATGCATATGATAAAAACCTGTCACTTTACTTTTGCCAGAAAATGCACAAGGCGGGTGGGAAACAGGACCAGGACAATGGTCGACATGTCCGGGCACTGACACTTTCCTTAGCAGCCCATGGGGTGAATTCTGGGAAGAAACAGGGAGCTGGTCAATGCTACCCATTTTACCTCATCTGTTATTCCTACAGAGAAAGAAGAAGCAGGGGAGAAAATGAGGTTCACTGAAAACAGGTGTTACCTCTGCTTTTCAAAAACCAAGTTGCAGCACGGAAGTCATACAAGTCCCTGGAAGATCTATGTCTCCACCTATGGATAGACAGGTGATAAGTACTTAGGTTAACTGCCTAGCTGTCTGGTCTACAGCACTGTTATGTGGAATCTCTGTATGCACTAGGCAAAATGCAAATGTAGACTTGTACAGGGTAATTTGACAGCTCTAGGGGGTGGTTATGGTACCCCAGGAAATTCTGTAGAACTAGGAGCATCCTGATCCAATTCAGGAGGTGCGTAAGCACAGATCAGGAACTGGGCACCAGACTCCTTTCAGCAATTGAGACTACTGTGAAGCAGGGCTTTTTGCTTGCTTGCTTGTTTGGAAACTGCTTTTCTAAAGGTAACTGAGGGATTTTCTACCTTAAAGAACATAGGAACTGATCCAAACCTCAGCCAGGTTACAGAGCTTACAGTGAAATGAAGTGTTTCACTCCCTTCAGTCTCATCCCAGCACAGTGATGAGCACTACAGATTCCCACTAAATCCAGCACAACCACAATGGCAGTTGAGACCACTTGATTGAGACTTAGCATTCTTAAAGTAGATAAATGGTAAGTTGTAACACAATGTTCACATAATTTTTAATTCTTAATAAAACTGCAAATATGGCCTTTTGAAATAATATTAATGCCTTCTTTCCTGAAATGGCTGTAGTCCTAAAATCAATATTTGACAGTCTAGCAGTAAAAAGTCTTACTAATATGCCTGTAAAAGAAAGGTATACAGAAAGAGTTTTAATGCACTTTGCCACAGGAAAATTTACTAGCTCTGTACCTTCATGAGTCACATATGTTGAATACAGTATTTATGATGCGGTTAAGAACTAAGATATATTAATATATAAATGAAAATTACTTACGCTGTCTTTTTGCAATTAATCTCTGGCATAAATCTAGAATGAGATCCATAGAAATTTCAACATGGAAATATGAAATACAAGATTAATTACTTGAAATTGTGTACTGCTATTGAGTTACAGGTAGAAATATTGTATCTTTAAATATAATTAATTTCATTCAAATTCTGCATACATAAATGATGAATGTCCTGCACGACAGTATTAAGAAAAAATAAATGGATTAACAGGTACTGCGGATCTTGGTAAACAATATTAGTTGTGCTGTAACACCTTCAATACAGAGGGATACTAAATAAGGGGCCAAGTTTGGGTTTTCCTTTAAAGAGAAATCATCCCACTCTTTTTTGTAACTTTTGACTTTTTTTTTTAAGTACTTCCAAAAAATGAAATCTCTACTTTAAAACATATCTAATTCATTTCCATCCTTGGCTATATTTTTTACTTCCCGAATAAAGAAAGCACTGGCTACTGAACACACTTGTGAGAAGCAAGAAGAGGAAGCATGTCTCACACCAATTGTCCATGTTTCCATGATTTAAAATACCTGAGAGACTAGGAATGACATTACAGCCTATATTGATACTTTAAAATGCTATTGTGTTAAATTTTTTTTTCAGTGCTGAAAGAAAAGGTGATTTTTGTTTCATATGCTATTATTTCCATTAAAATAAATCTGTAGAAACAGACACAACCAACTGACAAATAGGTACAGGGCCTGGGGCAGTGCTATAGAAGGATATTTTGGCATCCAAAGCAGGATGTCAGTTTGCCACACCCAGCCTTTCTTCATAGCATAAAGAAGGAGGAGAAGATGCTTCTCTCTTTTACTACAGTGTTGCTGTGATAAATGTCTATTTAGAAGCACCTGTTTTTCATGCACTCAGTGTATTTCTTCCAGTTCGGTGCTGTTTTGAAAGAAGCATTGGTAAAGAGGGGCTCCTCTTATATCGTTTTGCATATTATCTTGGACAGAGGTGAGCATTGTGATGATCCCAAATAACACAGTCCTCAGGTTTCCTCAAATGCTTTCCTTAGACTTTCAATATTTCTCTGAAACTTATTCTCTTGGCAGTTATTGATATTGATTAGGAAGAGGTAAGAGAAGCCTTCAGACTCCCTTTGACAGGTTGCTCATAACCTCACTCAAAATGGAAGGATCAAAGAGTGAAATGCGAATGAAATGGTAAGTAGAAGAGGTCTGAGGACATATTTTTAGGAAAAAAACCCCCATGGGGACAGAGCGTCCTCTGCACCTTTGCTAATTTACAGTCTCATGCATTAAGTCCCAGGGAGAAGATGAATTTGGGCTGTATGCAGTGTGCAGCCTTTGGCCTGGCCTTACTGGCAGAGAAATTCACTTTACAAAACCTGAATCAGCCTTCACTGATTCCCAAAACCTAATCAAACTTTTTAGATATGTCTGTCTTCAAAAATTGGCTCGGAATTGTTCATAAATGCCTTTTTATCTCAAAAAGCATATACCGACTTAATTTGAATTTCCCCGGGTGCATTTTTATAGGCTTTGTTTTCTTTTATTTAGTCTGTGTCTTGCCATTTTTAGCACTATTATATGTGAAACTGTGTGGGCTGGCTGAAAACTTGTTCTTGAATGGCTTCATTTTTATTTTTCTGTAGACAAAAAGTTACTTTACAACAAGTTGTAGATAGATCTGTACTGAGAAAGTCTGCTGAAGTTTTGTTTTCCAAAGTCACTTTTGATAGCTATTTCATATAATTCAAGCTTCATACCTGGCAAGCTGACAGATGAAACCACAAGCTCACCAATTAATTAGAGGGAGGTACCAGCAATCTCACGTTCCTGATCTGTATCTGCCCCTTCCTGGCAAGTGTTGTCCTGCTGTGGAGAAGAATGCATGCAACTATTATTGTATGGTATCATGAAGAACCACTACTTGATAAATGTTTTTCATCAATATCATAATGATTTAATATAGAAACATAGTAAAACAGGGCTAGAAGGGAGTTCCAGGGTAATCTTTCCTGTCTCAACACCCAAGGAGCCAAACTTCCACTGTGCAGCTGTTTGTATGAGTTGTTTCAGGGCCACCAGTTGGTCAAAGAGAGTTGACCAGAGAAAGGATTTTATCTATAAATGCCAGGGGTGTTTCTTGTTGCTGCTTTTGGAGGAAGAGCTTCTCAAAGCATAGCTGGGAAGTAAGTGACTATACACGTTGTAAGGAAATTGAGCAAGTGTATTTAAAGATAAAGGGAGGACAAGGTCGTTGTCAGGCTGTGGTCAGTGCAGAAATATCACCTGGGAGCAGGATCATGAGACAGGAATTGGGGCAGAGCGTCAAAACAGTAGTGAGCGGATGGAAATGCAAGAAGACGGTAAATTAGAACATACTAGGAATGGAGAAAGAGCCAAACATGGCCCTTTTTTTTTTTTAGGCTACATTTTCAAACTGACATAATTTCCACATTATTCAGAGTGAAAGAGCTTCATAAAAGTTTAGAACTTTAGAGGCTAACACAATGCCACATACTCATTTAAATGTTGTTATTTTAGGCATAGAGGGGAAAGAATGATGTAATTCCTATGTATGATGGCATTGGCAATATTTTTGAAATGCTGATGATAAATAAAGGTAGTGCTTATCCTCTGATCTACTTTAGGAATCCATAGGGTTAAAAATCTGGGATGAAAGTCCCCATAGCAACAGGTGGCAACTGGCTAATGGGATGTATACATATGGAGAGAATAAAGGGCAAGAATAATGTTTTCATTGTCTTTGGTAGCCAGTCCAGTGTGTTAGTACAGAACAAGCTCTCCTTATTGTTGTAACATTTGATAAAACAAAATAATTATTTCCACTGGAAGCTGAGGTCTGTATTTTATTCCCATGAAAGGGGTGAAACTCCAGCATCAGCCTGGTAGACAGTAGATAATAACTCTATATAAAGTAGAAGGATGAAGTTCAAGTTGCCATGTCAACAACCTCGTGTCTATGTGGAAATGTAATGGGCTGTTGACAAAATGTCTCTTGGCTTAGTAGCATCCAAAGTTTCCCACTGAGGATCTTTTAATCAGCGACAAGGGGATTGCCTCAATTGCATCCTGCTGTAAGAGAACATACAGGAAGAAATTACTGTACCGTGTAGTTTCAGAGTAAAAAGATATTTACAGGGAAAGTGCTGGAGAAGATTGATACCAAAATGCAATGTAAAAGCAAAACAATTTTAGAAGTTTTCTAGCCAAGCCTAGTGTTCATGTTTGTGTTGTACCTTTTTCAGAGATAAATTATTTTTTTCCTATGAAACTTTTCACCTCTTACAGTCCTAGGAGAAAGTGGCATTTTGAAGCAATTGAGAGGATTCTCCAAAGGTTGTGGCTCTGTGTGTGTTTCACAGGCCAGGGAGCCAGTATTTGTGGATAACCAGATGCTCAGAATGGGAAGTCTTTCCTGTTTGCAAAGCACAGATATAAACTGTACCTGCCCAAGTTTATGTGTGCACATGTGAATGCTGAAAGCTCTAAACCTGGCCTGTACTGTGCTTTGGCAACAGGTGTTGTTTTTCTCACGTGTATAGCTATGATACCAAAATATTTAATAAAAAAAATAGTGGGAGGTACTGTAGGCAGCATTGACAATTTGCAAATACTGTTTTTTCAGAAAGAAATGGAAGTACAAAGATGTGCTTAGGGAGAAAACTTACAACGGCTAAGGAGAAGAATGGCTATATTGTAAACATAAGTCTTAGTATGTCAAAGAAGAGTCTGATTTTGTAGATATATCAAAGTAAAAGCCAACAGGAACTAACAGTAGATTTTGTATTTTTAAAAAAGAGGGGGGAAAAAAAGAATTAAATGTGTTACTTATTAAGAAGCCACTGGTTCCAGGAGCAGAGAAGGTGTCACAAGATCAGAATAACTACAAATAGAAGTATGCACCTGTTCACCATATACAAAATATTGCAATACCACCAAGCAAACGAGGTGCATATTTTCCTTTCATGTTCCACTAGTCCCAGAACAGATATTTTCCTGATAGTCTGAACATATCCCAGACTTAACCAATATTCAGGCATCATGAAAAAGAAAAAAAAATATTCCTAGATTAATTTTTATTTTTGAACGGCTTAGTCCTGTGTTTCTCTGTGAGCTAAATGGCTATACTGAGTCCAATGCATTGTCCTATTGACTTGTACAGTTATGTTTACCCCTTTAAGTCAGCACCAACACTTTCTGCAGCTTCTAATATATAATTATGTTTGTTTTCTGGAGCAGCTGACTCAAAAAAGAATGGTTTTTTTGTGATAAGTCTGTAAAACATACAAGGTTATGCCATCACTTGCTCAGAATTAGGTATGATAATATGCACCTAAGTAAAGCTGAGTCAACAGCTTAGAAGAAGAAACATTCATGAATATACATATTAAATCAAGTGTCTATATGAGGGAATAAAGTGAGATTTTTTGTGCTTTCTCTTCTATGTAGATTGCCTTTAAAGGGAAAAAAAAATTATATCTGTGCCTTCTCTTTGAACTCAGTAAGTGCCCTCTGGGTCAGTTATCAAAGAGGAAGGGGACTCCTTTACAGTCATCTTACTAAAGGAATTATAGAGCTCTTCAAGGAGGTGACATGCTTTTGGGTACTGTAATGCCCACATCAATAATATTAAATAGCATTTGCTGTTAAAGCGAATCCTGTTACAAATGAATTTCTGGTCTAAACCTCAGATTCCATCTAATCTTTTAGTTGGTTTCATTCCTTTGAGACAGTCTTGAATAGAAGCATTAGATTTGCTCAAGCTGTATAGCATTTCTTTAATGCCAGCAACTACAAAGAGGTTTTTGCTCAAGACCTGAGAAAAGGATCTGGAATTTCAGGTATTCTTTTAGAACTTTTTCAAATCTGGTGTTTTCTAGTACTATGAAGTATTCTCTTTTTTTCTCTACAAAAATAAAAAAATCTTTTCTGCAGCTGCCTTTGGAGTCCAGTTTTACACCTTCTCTTTCAAATCACTAATAACCTGTAACTAAATGCCTGTCATGTCCTATCCTTAGTTGAGAAGGATATTTTATGCATGGATGTGTGCACTTTCGCACACAGAGAATCAGAGAGAAGGAATGTTGGATTGGATATAAAGTGACCATCTGGTCCATCCTCCATCCACATGTTGATTGATATGGATAATATATGTGTTTTCATGCTCACTGTATTTGTGTATGTTATCCACTTACTAAAAGATGTATTTTTTTCAGATTTGCCATTTTTCTACTCCCTTTTTTGTAGTGGCCTTTTTTGAGGATTAGTATTTTCCTTGTGTGTAAATAGTCAGCTATTGGACACCTAATTAGTAAACTGGTTATATTCTCCTCAGACTTCTTCTTCAGGAATCTTATCTGCTGGAATATAAATTGTCTGGCAGGTATGAGATAAAAAGCCAACTAAGTATTCAATAAACCTGTCAGTTGAAGAGGAGAAAACATCAGCTCTGAACATTTCCCCCTTACCTTGTGTTTCTCTTTATAACTACAGTCATTTTTATGAGAATGCCTAAAGCAATTTCAGTGCTATGCGTTGGTGAGGAATAACACCTCTGATAAGGAATAGTGTGGGTTTGTTTTCTGATTAAGTGTTGAAAAGAATCCCATTGTGCTTTCTTGGTTCTGCATAGTTTATTTTTGCAAGTCATTGAAAAGCAGGAAACACTTCAGCTTTCCCAGCTGATCATCACAATGAAACAGCGAAATGAAAAGTAATCTGAATTCTACTTTTCAATTTAAAGCTGATTGAACATTGCTGAATACATATGCTAACACACACTCACTGTCCTGTTCTTAGGACTCTATCAAGTCATTCCAATATTGAGATTTTTAGTAAAACCACTATGGAGAAAATTGCTTGGGGAAAGAACTCCCAAGACTGGAATAGATTCTAGAGTCCATCTTCAAAGACAATTATACTCATTAATACTTAAAACAAAAATTTTCACACTGGGATCTACAGAGTGTTTCTAACAACCCTCAGAGAGGAGGCTTGTCCAATATAGCTGCTGGGTAAAAGCACATTATAATTTCTGTAAAACTCGGCCCATGTGTGCAGTCGCTATTATTGTCACAGGAAAGTTATGTGACCATGACTGAGGGATATAAACAATGGTAAATGGCAGGTAAAATGTCTCTGTGCAGTCCTCAGTGGGAGGAAAGGAGGACTCAAAGACTTCTCTGCTAACAAAAGATTTAAAAGTCTCATTTTAGGATGCCACTTCAAAAATCCATAAAAACTGGAATGTCTTTCAAAATATCAGTAAGCAAACTATTTTCCCACTACAGGCAAAGAATAACAGGCATGAAGAGTGTAATGTATAGTGAAATGAGGAAAAGAAAACATACCCTAAGGGCAATTTCACCCATAAATCACCAGCACGTGTATCTGCCTTGTTTCCAGCTTAAAAGGATGGGTACCCATACACTTTCACCCCCTCCTGTGAAAATACCTATTTTCTTGGAACGTGTTTTAGTAAGTCCTGGGTGCAGAGGGATGCCCCTCGGGGCGGATAAAGGCACTCTCCATGGTCCTGGAGAGAAGGCACCTACCACACTGATGGCTGGGTCAGGATTATGGGAAAAGACCATTGCTCTGACTTTTACGTAAACAATAGCAGAAAGTAAGAGGCTTTCATGCAAAGAGTCTTCAATGCCATTTCTACTTTTCTAGTTAATAAGCAGAATTAGTAATTTAGGGAAGCATATGGCTCGTTTCTTATCATTTGTACATTGGATCTGTTGTGAACAGGTTCTCTCCCCGCTAAAAGGATGCTTCATGAGATACGAATTGCACATAAGGAAAACTAGACAAAGAGGCTGTAACAAATGACAACAGATGAAGCAGTGGATCTCCTCTGCTATTGTGTGAAATGGGAGTTCAAAATACAATTGGACAATTTAGCAGAGAAAACAAGGTCACCCTCTCCTCTGACTGAGGAAGTGAGCAGAGATCTGGGCAGCAGCATATTCATTTTCTTCCCTGCACCCAATATTGAAGATTGTTGCTGTATTTCTTCTTTACTCAACAAAAAAAGATACGTAGAAGAACCTACACTTGGCATAATGCAATGTAGGTGAGCTCTTTCTCAAATGACTGGTGGCTGTGGATGTAAAATTGAGTTGTGGAGAAGTCATTGGCTGCTGCTCTGAAAATGAGTTGAAACTTGCAAAAAATACGGACCCATTTAGGAAAATAGCTACCAAAATGATACCAGGAAAGAAAGAGGGTGGACGAAATACTCTCTTTCTTATGCAACGTGGTTGTGTGTCCTGTTAGTTCTCTATCAGAATAACTACTTTTTTTTTATTATTTTCTGAATATAAAGTCTGTGTCCAGAATACTGTGTCCATTCTCCTCTTTTGCTAATCTCTGGTGCCATCAACTTTGCTTAAGTTGACCTTTGTTCTCATGGTAAGGAAAATTTAAAAAATAAGAATGTTATAGGTTCGTGATGGAAGATACAAGGTGAGACTTAGATTTGGGATGATTCTGAAATTATCTTACTACCTTTTTTGAGTATACAAGATTGGTTCTTCAGCTTCTCACAGGCTAGTGTTTGGGATAACAATGGTAGAAAGACAAATGAAATACCTGAAAGCCTGTTCTAGACTTGAACATATAAAACCATGCTATTCCAAGGAACTTTGAACTTGGAATCCAGTTTTCCAAAAGACATTCTTTTCTTTCCTCTCCCATCAGTAATTCTTTGACATTTCCTCCTCAGTATTTGTGCAAGTCTTGGAGAGGGAATTTGAGAAACTCGAGCATGAATTAACCCTTTTTTGCATGACAGTTGGTGTGGTCCCTGACCTTTGTCACTGATTATCTGGCATTACTTGCTTTAGCCCACTGACTGACAACCTCTTCAGTACACTTGATTCTGAGGGCCCCAAATTCCCCAAGAACTGCATCAGGGTCACCAATTAGATGATTCAAATGCCTATTGTTAAGCATTGCAAAAGAGTCATTTACAATGCCTATGTGAAGTATTTTATAACTAGAGGAGAAAGTGACGCAATATTTTTAAAGCCTAAACTGTCATCAGTTATAAATGCAGACATATCCTGTGTTGTATAAAGTTTTTTACATTTATTTAATGTCATTAATTGCTCATGAAACAAAAATCAAGCAATTAGTATTTCCAAAAAGAATATGTACGTATAAAAGTAAGCCTTGCCAATACAGCTGGAAAGCTAGAAAAGAAGGAATAAAATAACCTAGCTTTGTGCCATCTTTTTATAGCACATTATGTACCACTGACCATCATGGTATTTCACAACACAAGTAGTTACATCTACTGTAGTGTGTCACACATAACAGATTAAAGACAAGAAGTCCTGTTTTCTTTCCAATTGCACTTTAAATTCATCATTAGCAGCTATGATCCATTACTGGGAAACTACTGTCAAATGGTATAATAAATCACTGGGTTAGAAGCAGTCAGTACTCTGCATGCACTTCACACTTGCAGATTTTTTGAATATTCTTTTGTACACTGTATCACTTGTAGATAAATACAGATGTGCATCTTTATGGAGTTCATTGTCTCATAGCTCTCTCTGTCCTAGTCTTTTGTCACAAATATATCTTTCAGCTTTTGGCCCTTGTTTTCAGGGTCTCCTTTAAACATAATGTGTAGGTTGCCTAGCACAAATTATATTCCATTCCCTGCATTAGGAAGATCAGACCAAATTTCTTTCTGGCAATACAGTACCTGGCAGTAGGACTACAGACTCTTTGCCATAGACATGGAGTAATCCAGAATGCTTTCCAAATGCATGGCTGAATGGGACCGCTCCAGGCCAAAAGTGAGGATAACCTGGATGAATGACAGTCATAGCTTGATCAGGCAATGCTGTTTCTACATATTTTTGCTACGATTCTCTAAAATTAGACAAAACCCACAAAACCGAATTGTTCTTTCTGCATATAACATGCTGATTATTCTCTGTACAGGAAACATACCCATACACCAGATAACCGACTTAGGTCTTGCATGGGTGTACACCAGACAGGGAGAAAGTGGAATCAAACCAGTACTTCTGTGATATGCAAGCCCTTCCTCCAAAGGCCAGCAGTGCACAGCAAGAGTATGTAAGGATATCGCTTGCCTGGTTATGAGCCCTGTGCAGTTTTATTGTAATTCACCTCTGTTGCACCAAACTAGGAAGGCAACTTGTCCTTTTGCATTCAGTCAGCACCTGCTCCACTTTGTAAGCTGTCAACGGGCACTGTGTGCTTGAAAATTGTGTACAGGTGTTTATGGTAGGGGACTTCGAGTCTCATGCAGATAAATGAACCCCTGTGCTTAGGAAACAGAATAGAGGAGGCAGTCTACAGGGGTAAACCAAAACAAAATATATACTACCTGAGTGTTAAAGTGTAGACATGTAATGAGTTCCTCTGGTCTTCCAGTGCTTCATGATCATGAACATAGCGAGGTTCAGGATGAAGACAGGGACTCCTTTTCAGTTCACAAGAGATTCTGGGATGAATTAGTATGTTGGGCAAGACTTAGCCCAATTGACCTGGGTCAACTAGTGATCTCACCTAGCAGCACGTACAGCAGTTCAAATCCTCAGTTATTGTCATAACTTGTTTACAGGTTCAAATGGTCCCTCAAATAAATAATTGCTAATACCTGAAAATGGCAAGGAGGGGATATTATTTACCTTTGCTCTCTTACCTCCTCCCCCTCCCCCCTTTTTTTTTTTAATTTTAGGAGCCACTATACATCCAAATCTATGGTTTCTTATTTTATCAATTCTGGTATGTTAGACAAGGTTTCCGTACCACCTCATGAAAAATCCTATATAGGACTTCTTTTCAAAGTGACTGTTCTCTTCAATCCTAAGCACATCATAAAGTTAACATTCAGAAAATTTAGAAATAAAAATGAGGACACTATCTCCTGGTCAGGCTGGGACCGCATATTTTCAGTGTTCTAGGGAATTTGCTTTTATTCTTGTAGACTGTGGAATAGAAATACTGAGAAATACCTACACTGGGTCATTCTTATAACATTTTACATTCTGTTGTGACCATTTATCTCTCTTTTAAAGGTCTGTACACTTCAATTTATGATAGTAAGTCAGACTGGTGGGAGAAAGAATATGAAAAAGAGAACCTCACACTTCTTTTTTCCCATACCCTTTAGGACATATACTAAAATATTACCTCCTCTGATATGTGAGCTAAACATAGCTTGTGATTATGTGCTCTGGGATTAAGAACTTTTTTGTTCTAGATTTTGTTGATCTGGAACTCATTCATGATTTTTCAATTTATATGAATTGCAGCTATTCATGTGTATGTATATGTATGTAAAATTTCCTTTAAAATAAAATAAATATATCTTTAAAAAAACCCCAGCAGTATAACTGAGTTCTTTTGCCAAGATAAGCATACACTCCAGCGCAAAGGTGTGACAGTGGTGACACTACAGGTCAGAGTATGTAAAGTAATGCTCATTATTCTGTAATTTTTCCCCAAAGACTATGACCTTCGGTGAAAATAAATAACAGTTTGAAAGCAAAGGTAATGCAATTATTCATAGACTGTTTTGGATTAGTTGGCAGAAAAGCAAATATTTCAGTTTCAGCTTGAAAATCAAGCCATTATTTAACTTTCAATGTGCAGTTCCCATAGTAAATTCATTTTTAATGGGATGGTGTACCTGGTTTGTGCTTGGTAATTCAGCTATAAGAAATCTGAGCTGTGCCCCATAAATCAATCTGAATGGTATGCCATAAGACTGCAATAAATTTATGAGCTGCCTTTAAAAAAACCAGAGTGTGTATTAAGTATTTTATGTGTTGTACAGATCACAAGTCAAATCTTTGACTCCAGAAATACAACTATGAGATGTTTTAAAATAGTAAAATCTCATTTGTGTCGCCTGGAATCTTTTGTATTTAGTATATACCCAACCTGAAACTGATCTTTGGGATCCCTTTCAGATTTACAGGAAGGTCTGGCTGTGAGTTACTTCCAGGGAGTGTTGCTGAAATGCCTTTAAAATAACGTACATTTGTGCTACCAGAAAATCTTTAGTAATGGGAAAGTGTAGCTGTGTATGTGACAACTCTGTTTTTTCTCTGCAGGTCATTCATTTAATGGATGACAGTAGGGTCCCGGAGTTATATGGCACAAGCTTCTCACAGAGGCTTTCTCTTCTGTATCTTGATGATTAATATGTGATGCACACATTAGTGAGAATTATGAGAAAGGTGTAGAGGCTGAAATAGGTGGAGTAACCCCTTGATAGTATTTATAACAAGAGATGATGTAAAAATATAGAAAATAGGAACTTACGTAGTTGGTTAAATTCAAAATTATTATGACTATTTAGCACTGTCTATGGACATATTCTAAATTAAACATGAAAGATTTACAGTCTCTAAGAGATACATGAAGGGTAGGATATTCCAGCTAGTAGTGATGAGACCGCTCATGGCAGCTCAGGTCCAGCAGGACCAATGCCAAGCTCAAACTCATACACTTGCCCAGACCTAGCACAACTGCTACTCAGTGCCTCCACAATCCATCAGCATATTTATTAATTGAGGGTTAGCAGTGGCTCTATGTGTGCACTTGTGATATCGCCTTCAATGAATATGCCTTCAGTCAGGATCCTGTGTTGATGCATTTGGGCTGGCTCTGCTCTTGGATGGCCAGAGGCCACAGATGCAGGTGCAGGTGCAGCATCTTGGTCCTGCAGAGCTGCCAGCCCCCAGCGTGCCATGCTGGAGTCATGCAGGTAGGCGGTGCGCCAGCCGCGATGTGGCCAAGCTAGGAAACCTCGTGTCTGAAGCCTGCCTGGAGTCCTCAGTTGTCGTTGGGTAGCTGACCACAGCGTGTGTTTGATGCCAAAGTTTCTAAATCATCCAGTGCAGAATCAGTAACAGTAATGGGTGAGCACATGGAGCTGCATCTTTGCTGAGACACCAAGTTGACTTTGGGCAGCTGCAGACTCTCCCATGGAAACAGAGGGGATATTATACTGCTTTGATTTTATGATTAATTCATGCAAAGCTGAAAATCTGACATAGCAAGCAGTAAAGATGTCATTTTCCTCTTTCTACCTACGGAAAGTGAAAAAAAATGGAATTTACCAACTCTAAAATCCTGAAGGACATGCTGGAAAAGGGACTTTTCAATTACATGGTGCTTGATTTGATATATCAGAGAACAATATGCTGTGTTGGACTAAACTTTTCTTCCCCTCCTCTTGTATATGCATGCCTTGAGTTAACTACCTCAGGTTCTATTTGGGATCATTTTAAAATGAAACCTAATTTTCATTGAAACATGGTTGGTCCACACTATAGTGAAAAAAATTGTCATCCCTTATTCTGTAAAGAGTTTAAAATATAAATACTAGGAATACGAATAAACGTGTTAGATATATGATAATTTAAATAACTATTTGTGTACATAGGGTATCTGATATTATTGTATACCAAGGAAATATTGACTAAGGGAAACAAATTGAAATTTTATTGATTTAGCATGTTCTTGAGAGCAGTCATCAATACTGGCGGTAGGTGACATTGATTTGAATCAGTTTATTCAGGCAAACATATTTGTGCTAGGCCTAAGAAGGTAAAGTATGACCTGAAGTCTTCAGACAAGGAAAGACTCAAACCCCATTACTTGTATTTCCAAGGGTGATTAATGGGTCAATGGTTCAATTTCCAGGATGCAAATGACTTTTTTTCAGCATAAAGATGACAAACTATGCTCAATGTCAAGACTACTTGGGACTGGTCTGCATGTTTTACTTCCCTCCAGTATTTTGCCTTGCTCTCTCTTCCATGAACATTTCCTTATCCTCAAGCAAAGAAGAGAAATTCTGAAAAGATCTGAGAAAATGACAAATCTTTGTCTGATACATGTATCAAAGGGAGCACAGTCGCATCTGCAAGACACAACTTTCCCAGACTCCATATCTTCCTTACAAAAATGACAAAACCTTGTCTTCTCTGTGTCCTCCGAGGACTTTTGCTATCTTTGAACTGTAGGTAATCATCTCCACAACCTGAATTTCTTCATGGTAGTGAAACTTGTAATACCTTTTTTAAAAGGTCTTATTTGACAGAAAAGAGCACTATTTCTTTTTAATGTCTTTAAGACAGAATTTTGACAATATCTGCAGGTTTCCTGTCCTTTCCTCTCACTCCAAAACACTTCTCATAAGTGTGGAACCATTTTTTGAAAGAAATCACTAAAACCTGTTACTTTCCTCGGATGTTTTGAAAAGTAACCAAAGAAATAACTCTAAAAGAAAATAAGTTTTAACATCTTTCCAATTTTGCTTTCCTCAGTAACTTGGTGTTTTAATGCATGTTACTGGCCACATATGTCCAGTTATGAAAAGACACGTCTGAAGGTAAACTTACATGATGTTGTGAAGAAACAGTGTTTTTCATAAAGTGTAGCCTTAACATAGCAACATAGATCTGATCTGACAGAAATAGCAGCAGAAGACGTCTTCCAGGCTACAAAGACCTCATGCAAAAGCCGTAGTAGAGAAAATCCCAAGCCACTTGAATGCTTCAGTCTCGTTTCCTAATTCAGCAAGTTTGGATTTCTTTTAAACTGAACTTTCACTAACTGAATTTTATGAGTTTTTGATAGCTTTACAACTTCCGCTTTTGAAAATAACAGCAGTGTCTCTTCACACCTCCATGCTAGCTTACAAACATTTCTCATCAATTCTACTTCTATTTTAATATCCTTCTAGTGTTTGGTGTATTTTTGAAATTTTAGGAATTCATAATTTTAGTGTCAAATTGCCTAATTTTGTAGATAATGGAAAAATAGTGAAGCATTCCACTTGAAATAAATTGTGTAAATATTTTTTATCTTTTTTTTTCTCAGGGGATATGACCAAGCTTCCTTGCAAACAGCATGAAAATACAGTTTTCATAAGTAGGATTAACATATAAAGATTAAGGTCAAAATCGATTTTAATATTGTTAGAAGATAAGATTACACTCTTGCTGTAAATGCCACCTTAATCTTGAAGCTTTGGTCTAGACTTCCATGATCCTGACTTAAATAAATGTGTACATTATTGAAGTTCAATTGCCATGCGTTGATTATGGTTGTGGCTTAATCAGGTGGACCTGCAGGACTTTATCCTGAGGTACTCTCACATTCCTTTGCTTGCCCCTGGAAGTAGTAAATATGCTGTGTAAAGAGCATGAGTTAAATTGGATCCGGTATTTAGTAAAATTAGATCCAGTGTATTACAATGATTTTCAACTCTTTTCAGTTTGCACTCCTGTGAATTGCACTGAAGAGCTAAATGTCTGCTAAATCAATTCTAATTTCATGACAATGGCTTTACTTTTGTTATTTAGCTTTTCTGGATGTCTTAGAAATAGTCTGTCCATGCCTAGGTTTCCTCAGACCACATGCTGAAAACTGCAGCTAAAGTTGAAACCGGTATGTCATGAAGGTACAAAGAATGGAATTCACTAACTGGAGACAAGGTCGGCACAAGGTCGAGCAAAGTTATACCTGTATTATCAGACTTAAAAACATCTCTAGAGTTTTATGAATGGCCAAAAGTGATGTTATTATTTCAGTTCTGCAGCTTTGCCAAAACAATACACCTCAAGTACAGTTCTGTCATGTGAGCTGTGCAGCACCATCTTGGTGTAACTTGAATAATAACATTGGCAGAGAAAGAAAAGAGCATGCAGTGCATGACAGAACATCCTCTACTGCAGAAACAAGCGTTTTGATGGACCTACCTACTCCAGCAGCTAAGGCAGACCTTTTCTGTTTAATGGAAGAGCTGAAAAAAATCATATCTTAGGTAATAGATAACGGATACACTCTAGTTTGGCTTTTCTTTTATCACAGTATACATAGACATAAAATATTATTGCATACAGCTGACACAAGTGTTTTAAATGAAGAACAATAACTATGTGCAAGATAAATAAAATGGTTTTCCATTGAGTAATTGTCATAGATCTGTCCTATGATTTTTTTCTGTGCATAAGGATTGATTGCTGGCAAATTTTGCAAATGGAGAGCGCTCTTAATTGCAAAATATTGCATTCCTTTCCTTATTTTCAAAGGAAACATGAATATAAATTATTTTTTTAAAAAACATTATAATTTCTAGACACAATAACAAAAAAGAGAGAGGGAAAAAAAGCCTCTCTTGTATTTCATTGACGTCAGCAAGTTTCTCAAAGCACTTTAGAATCATGGAATCGTAGCATCATCTAGTCCAACCCCCCTACCAGAGCAGGGCCACCTTAGAGCAGGTTGCACAGGAACGCGTCCAGGCGGGTTTTGAATGTCTCCAGAGACGGAGACTCCACCACCTCCCTGGGCAAGCTGTTCTAGTGCTCTGACACTCTCAATGGGTGGCATATACAAGGCTGAATGAAATATAACCCATCAAATCAATGTGTTAAGCCCATAATATTATAGTTCCCATATTACAGCTGGAGGGACTATAGAACAGGGTTATCAAGTAGAACATGTGCAAGTCCGGAGAACCAACATCCGTTTCAACTTCCTTGTGCATTTTACCAACTCTCCCATGTTTTTAAATTAGCTCTCTCTCCCTGTAAAAAACAAAGCAACAAAGCATTGTTGCATAAAGATTATCTGCTCTTCCTCAAAATCTGGAGTGAAGAAACCTGGCATGTCCCATATACAGTTGGTAGCAGCAATCTGGATGAAGACGGTTGCCATATCAAAACAGAAATGGCGGTCTACTCAGTTGTGCAAAGATTACACAACTTTTTCTTGCAAAACTGGAAAATGCAGATGGAAATACTCAGATTGCCACTGGTAAATATTTTCCGAAGTTTTATTGTCCCTTTACAAAACTGTCAGATTTTTTTTGTCAGACATCTTTGTATACGTTATTCAGACATAATACAACACTCACTTTGACAACTTTAAGATCAGGCACAAGATAAGAGAGTGTACGTTGGACAATGGTGTGAAATTAGCTGGAGAATCAGAGAGAGATCATCAACTGAAGGGATTAAAGACAAAAACTATATACATAAAACTGTTTTCCATAACACATTAGATATATTTGCAATATTTTATGTGTCACATAAGAAATACTTGCATCATAAATTAGAATGATTCTAACTTCTGCATGATTCCCTCACTCTGAAGGGGAGAGTAAATAGAATAGCAATAGATGCAGGCATTGTCTAGGAGGGAGTCAGTGGACTACTTCTAAGATATCTGCCAGAAATAGTGTTAAAATGCAATTATACAATCAGTGGCTTGCAATTCAGCATGTAACAGTGGAGACGGTGACAATCCTTGAAGTGTCTGGAATTTGAAAGAACATGAATGTTACAGAGTGTAAGCTCTGCTGGCATTAGCTGAACCTCTGTGGTGAGACCAAAGCACCAAGTGGATACAAGAAGTAAAGGAAAGGTTTCACCCTGATAGGTGATGGGTGTAGATCAGAGGCAGACCTACATTTCAAGGCTGCCTTTTCCATGCCCTTGAGGAGATGAGTTACTGCTGAGTCACGTAGTGGCCACCGCCACCATCTGCCTGCTGGGAAAGACTACCTAGAACTTGCAGGGCTAGGCCCTTCACAGGTAGCTACGCGATAACATCTCTGCCTGTTCACTCTAAAAACAGACGTAATTCTTTCCTGTATGAAATAAGGACCTTTCTAAGAGGCAGGAGGGGAGTGAGGGGATTAGAGCAGAGGAAAGAGTATCTGACACATCCATCATCTAATCAGTTGCACTGTCAAGTTCCTGAACATAATATAATGTCTAGATTCACTGGCTTTACATGAAAGACATAGCCAGGAAGGATCTTCCTGTCTTTTCTCTTTCACCACTTTAGGGGTGATTAACAGTGCTTATACTTTTGCTGCTGCACCTGCAGGTAGTGGAGAGATGTATTCACAACAGCAAGCAATTTCACAGCACGAGTACTCAGAAGCATTATTTATTACTACCATTCTAGCTAAAAAGTCTGAGACTGCAAAACAGTAACACATACAAGATCTCATCACTCATCTGTAATTTGCATTTTTCATGGATACAAACTTGGATGGCTAATTGGGAAGTCATTTGACTTGAGACTTAATATACTTTTACCTTTTGATGGATTCAGCATGAAGAGAATATATTGTGTTTTCATTACTTAGAGCCAGGCACAATTTTCAAGTTTATGTTTTCTAGTTTCAAACAAGAGAAAAGATTTATCTGCCAGAGTAACGGATTGGTCCGTGTAATTCAGCGCACTTCCAGCAGCTGACACCGATGGTTCAGCTGTTGCTGAGACCTTGCCCTTTCCTGATAATTTTGCTATCAAAGAATACAAAATTACACAAAACCATACCATGGTAGTAGACATGGGGAAATTCCTCTCCCTTCAATGCAGGTGATGAGCATTGTCATGAACAAAAACAAGCCTCCAGTTGTTGTCTCTTCCACGAGTGGGGTAAAGGAAAGGGGACTCAGGCTTGAAGGTGGCCTTTTGACAGATCAGATCATCATCTATTCCCCCTGCAAGTGCTGGTTGTCTTTATTTCCAGAGCTGCTCATATTTAAATACACATAAGCAGGTGCTCATTCTTTTTTGTCTGTAAATCAGAGAAGGGTCAGTTTTGAAACTAGAGGAACACAGATTCCAGACCAGGACAGCAGCTGTTTGTAGAAATACTATCTACATGAAATATGACACAACACTCGCACCAGGGGTGGAGGGTCTCCATCTCTGCAGCTACTGCCAATGAAGGCGTTGGACACATGTCATCTCCTGTCATGGATGACTCGCTGGGTGGAGACTGACCACAGGTAATGACAGGAAAACAGAGAGGAACATCTGGATGAATCTAGTCTCACCCAGCAACCACTGACATGATTTGACTTTCTGACAGCTATGATATTGTAAATAGGTTTACCCCTCTAAATTGTCCTCAAACCACATGAAACACATAATTCATTTTCTCCTCCTCTTCCAGAGGGAAGGGAATGCCATAGTTTATTTTGCCAAGTATCGTCTCATCACCTAACTGTGAAATGCGTTACAAAAACAGTGGCCTGATGCACTTCTGCAAAGACTGGCAGTAGGGTCAGGGGATGGAGATTATCAAGTAATACCTGCCCACGCCATATAGAGGAATGTATCTGTTTCTGCACTCAGCTATATGAAGCATATTTTGTTGCTTTCGTTGTGTCTCACTTCTTTCAAGAAACCGAAGTTGTTAAGACAGAGAAAAAGAAAAAACAGTGCTATGCAGTCTACCTCTTCACATTCCAGTTCAAGTGACTATGCTTTTAATTCTTTTATCTCTTATGACTGTGTTTATCATAGGTACCATGCTATGATATTACTATAATATCCCCAGCCTCTTAGTACCTTTTACTCCATTCGTGCAATGAACACTACAACCCTTGTGGGTGCTGTGAAAGTGTCATACTTACATTTTAATCGTCTGTGAACACTTGAGGTCTCCAATATGGTTCTAATAGCACACCAAGGGTGCTGCCAAGCAGAAAACAGCAGTTATTTTATAAAATTAATGCTTCTTGGTTGTTTGTCCTTGTTTTACAAAACTCTTTCCTACACCTTTAGATCTCCATAAGGTGCTATTCTAGCAGTTTGTGCTAGCAGCTCTTGCATGCAGAATCTGCCTAGTTTGGGCACATACCTTAAGACTGAAATTTAAGCAATTAGAGGTTAAAAAAGCAGTACCTGAGCTTTTCAGTCAATGTGGAGAGGGAAATGTCTTTGAAGGCTTCCATAGGGGAAATCCTCTCCGTTCTCTTAAGCATCTGAATTGAAGTTTGGTGGAGAGATAGTTAACATCTAAAATATGATATAGATAAACCACAAATACAGAGTGAATGCTACCCATCTTTCTGTGTGTCATCATATACCAGGACCCAGTATGGTTCTACTAAAGGCCCAGCTAAAGGGACAAAGCTTAGTTCTGGTTTCATTAATGACAAAGTGTGGAGAAAGGTCTTCCAGATGGAAACAGGCTGTCAAAAGTCTGAAAAGATGGAAGAAACAAGCATATCTCCCCTCACTGTCATGCAGCTCTCAAGGAAAAGCAACCTGTGTTTCTGAAAAGGAGCAGTGCATGGGCGCAAAAAGGTCTGCCCTATGTGCTGCTTAGACAGCTTTCTTCTTGGAAGGCTTACTTGGGAACCTAGTTAGAAGATTAGTCTTGCATGGTCTGAAGCTATATATAGTCTAGGATACTGAAAAAACAAGGCAGCCTTCTGTGTCTAGCTTGGTAATATCTAGCTTGCATCAAGAAGAGTGTG